>JAOEHX010015981.1:23401-35062 GCA_025448015.1 Bolborhynchus lineola | reverse complement strand
GAAAGTCAAAAACACAGTGCTGCACCAGCTACTGAGAAGGAGAAAAAATGACTGCTACTGCTGAACCCATGACAGCTAATAATACTACAAAGTAGTTGCCAATACAGTAACTGAAATCAACACCAACAAAACACTTGATGTGTGCTCTGGCATCTGAAAATTGTATAAGAATAGAAATAAATTTTGTAGTACTTCTCATAGAAAAGACTGGTTACCAAGTGTATTTCAAGGGGAATCTATTCTAGTGAAGATAGTTATAGCAAATTTTAATATTGAGTTTCCATGCTTTTAAGCTGCCCTGGGTATTATTAAACAAATGTATTGCATTATTTTCAGTAATATCTTAGGGGAAAACAGATCATTTTATAATATCTACAGTGAATTACACACACATATGAAATTGCATTGCATATGAACTGTGACAAGCAGTTTGTTCAAAAGCAGTTGAGAAATAAAACATATTATGTGGTTTCTAACTGAGAAAAACAAAATGTACTGTAATGTTTTTGAACCTGTTAAAGCTCCAGAACTGCTGCACTTTCCCTTGACCTTGTAGGCCTGTAGCCCAGTGCCTGAAGTATTGTTCTATCCCATAAGAGGTCCCTGCTCATGTACCAACTTTACACTGCTGAAGATTGAGGGCTGTTAGGCTTGCTTGGTTAGATCTTGTATTGGCTTGTGTTGTGGTATAACCTCAGCTGGCAACTAAGCACTGTGCAGATACTTGCTCCCCATGATGGGATGGGGGAGAGAATCAGAAGAGTAAAAGTGAAAATTTGTGGCTTCACATAAAGACAGTTTAACAAACAAAGCAAACCAAGGAGTTCATTCAACACTTCCTGTTGGCAGGCAGGTGTTCAGCCATCTCCAGGAAAGCAGGGTTCCGTCGTACATAATGGTGACTAGAAAGACAAACATCATCACTCTCATGTTTGTCCTCCAATTCCTTCTTCCTCCTTCCTCTTTCTGAGCGTGATGCCATATGGTGTGGAATTTCCTTTTGGTCAGCTGGGGTCAGCTGCCCTAGCTGTGTCCCCTCTCAACTACTTGTGCAACCCCAGCCTCCTCACTGGTGGGGTGGGATAGGAGGCAGAAAAGACCTCTATGCTGTGTAAGCAGTGCTCAACAGTAAGGAAAACATCCTGGTGTTACCAACACTAATTCAAACACAAACCCAAAACACAGCCCTGTGCTATGAAGAAAATTAACTCCATCACAGCCAAAATCAGTACCAATTGTCTGGAGCTTCATTTTATCTTTTTTCAAATGGCCAGGTGGCTATGCCTGATTTGTTTTGCTTTTGCTCATCTTTCTAGCGTAAAACCACATTTTCTCTATAGAGTATAGCAAAAAGTAGTTATTCTGCACATAATGAAATATTTATTTCTCTGTCTTAGTGAGGTACTGTAAAGGAATAGAGGCCTGGTATGGTTGCAGAGATACTCAGACATACATACTTACCTATGTTAGTGCAAGTTACTTAAATCTTTAAAGCAATCTTTTTGACCCAATGTAATTATCTATGATGTGGTCAACTCTAAATCAATTCCTTTCATGCCTGTTCTTATCATCATTTTACTTGAAAATCTACCTTGAAACCTTTCTTTTCTTTGATCTGATAGTTATTAAGGAAACTTTATGTTTATTAAGCTTTTATTCGAGTCTAACATGTTAACATGAAAACACCAATAAAAGTGTCAAAAATATCAGCTGCAATATATGAACATACTAGGGAATTTGGTAAGAGCGTACTGGTCATGAATGAGTTTCAAGAAGACTCAGCTTCAGCCCTTCTCATTTACACTGAGGAATTGATTCTAGAAATAAGAAAAAAGATAAATGAGGTGATTGAAATCATTCAGTTAATCAAAATTAAGTAAAAAGTAAGAAAACAAGTAAAATATAAAATATTTTACAGACTTTCATGAAGCAGAAACTGCAAGAGCACCATACTGGTGTTTTAGTCTAAGAAAGCCTGAATAAAATATTCTAACTACAAAAGGGCTGTCTCTGAGTGTTTTTCAGTTTTCCATCTACACACAGAATGTTTCATTCCAGGCATCTGAAGAAGTCTAGCAGAAACAAACCTAAAAATGTATTTTCCATTCCTACTTTCAAAGACTTTACAGCAGCCTACCAGGTCCTCTACACTTGCCACACCTGAAACTGAAAATATTTCAACATGTTGTCAAACCTATAAACAATTCTTTCAGATGATATCTACTTTAAAAAAACTGCTGAGGGGAATAAAGAAATGTGAAGACAAGAGAGTGTACTGAGAAGAGGAAAAAAAAAATCAGATAAACAGATAATGTCCCTTATTCATACAAACTAAAGTCTTCAACCACCTTAGTAAGTGACAACAGGGGGTACTTGGAATTAAATTCTTCTCTGAAAACTTCCACAAAAAATGTATTTTGCAAGGTGCAGTCCCTTACTGCTTGGTAGCCACTAGATTTGTCCTAGACTCACAAATGGGGAGTAATGACAGCCCATCTACTTCCTCCCAGCTTACAGCAGCACTCCTCCTCTGTATGCTAATTTCTACTGTGCCCCAACACTGCTAGTGAAAATTGTGCCCCTTCTTGTTGATATCTGTGGTGAAATGTAAGAGTAACAACTACTGGGGGAAGATATTTTCTGAGGGAATGAGAAGTGGCAAAGTTGAATGGGTCAGTGTAGCCCAGAGCTACTGGGAGGACTCAAGGACACCATTTCTCAGCCAGCTGGGAAGTGGCAATTTCATAAAATGAGAGGAGATCAGGATTCCGGTCCATCAGGATAAGAGGACTGCATCTGGAATGCATGCATGCAAGAGGAAATGGGCTACATGACATTCAAAAGCAGGAACAGGGAGTCTACAAATCCTCCAATTTTCCTACTGAGGACATTCGTATTGATACTTTTAGTTACAGAAAACTAGGTGAGGAAAACACTTTACACGTACTGACATCCTAATCTGAGCTGCAAGCCAGCTGTTCAGTGCACTGCCCACAGTTATATTTAGTCCAGGGCTTTGTTGTACCAAGTCTTCCTGAAGCAATTAAACTTGACATTTTGCACACTCTCTAATTAAAATGCAAATGAAGGGATGAATTATGTAAAACAATAATTAAGAAAAAAACAAAACGATTATGCAGGTTAATTAAGAGGAAAACATACCTAGACCCCAAGTTTACTGTTATGTGGATTTTAAACATAACCTGCTGACACAGCTGAATATGGAGTCTGGACACGATATGGTACTTTGGTAGAAAGGTCTTTCATCTATAGAAAATGTTGGGAAGCCCCCAGGAGAGTACTTCTATAATTGTTCATCTGCATTTGGAAGCTTGGGATAAATTCATTAAGAACTCTGTTTTATTCCTGCTTTTAAAATTCTCCTTCATTCTTTTAACACATGCAATACTATGCTTCAGACTGTCTACAGATTTGTCCTAGAATAATACATTTATAATAATTTCGGTGCTTGTAGCTTCAGTGTATCCATTGCATCTGCAAGTTTTAATGCTAGTAATCAGGGCTGAGCTACATGGCACTTGTGAGGCCAGTCTGTTCCTCAAAGCACTTACCTGATCCCTCCTCTACAAGAGAAAAGGAGAAAAAAGCAGCACAAGAGAAAGCAGGTACAATAGAATGACCTAATCTGTAGATATACGCTGGTGGGAAAGAAAAGATGATGCAAAGATTTGTGTCCAAAACTCGAAGAGGAATCAGGCAAAAATAAAATACATTTAAAATGCTTTGTTAGCCTGTTTCCAAGGTAGTGTTTCCATGTCTTTGAAGCAATCCATTTATAAGCACTGTGTCACTTTTAATTCTTAAATGTACATTTGGAGTTATAATGATGTTCCTGATGTGCTTTTAGTAAGAAAATGCAATTAGACCTTTAAAAATGAGTTGCAACAAAACCAGCCTTCCAGAAAGTATGTAAATGTACTTCCGCCTTCCATTTTCTGGGTATAAGAAGAAGACAACCTTAAAAAGGATTAGTCAAGGAAGGAAAAAGAGTGCAGCCTGCAGGGAATTTTGAAAAAGGAGTTCAGGATTGTATGAGGAAATATCTGAGAAAATGTTCTAGCACTCCAGTCTGTGTGAATGTTAGCTTTAATTGCAGAAACTCCATTCATAGACTGTCAGCTGAAGTTATTTCATGTGCTTTTATGTATTATATAAAAAGAAGTGAAACAAGATCATTGTTAAAATACCTGATTTAGAGTTTGATTCTTAGTATTATTGTAGATTTCCTGTCTAAGATGGACAATTAATTCCAATCCAGATTTTTAAAGCAAGTTAACGCTCGGCTGTATTAATGCACAGACAGGTGCTTTTGAAAACACAAAAGCACCATCTGCATCTTTAGGTTGCTAAATGCTTAAAAATCTGGCTCTCTATTTCACTGAGCTACAGAACCATCTGTAAAATAGGAAATAATCAGGTTCTCTTTTTCCTAGCTTTTGTCCATGTTGATCTGTTCTTTCATTAGACTGGCCTTCTCAATATGTATGTCTCTAATATAAGAGATGTTTTATTTATTTGAAGCATCTAATCACTACAGAGAAAAAAAATATATTTTCAATGAGGATTCACAGAGCAAAAATCACTATTACTTCACCCCCTTGTATGAATATATTGTATAAGAAAGGTAAAAGCACTGTGAAGTGAAGCTTCATGTACAAAAAAAGAAAAAAGGAAAGAGAATTGTATGAATCTAATATACTTGGTTGTGGAATTGCTGCTTCATTCTAAACTCAGAAAAGAAGCAGTAGGAGAGCATGGCATGGGAGGATAGGGTCATAATTAATATCAATAAGTTTTTTCTTTTACACTACGTAGAAATTTCTTCAGTCCCTGCTGAGCAAATGACTCCTTTAGCAAGGAAACAGGAAGAGTCCTTAAAAATGGGGAAAGTTATTATCTAGATTCCAAGTTGCTTAGTTTAATAAGCAGAATTTCTTTAAACAACTTCTTCTATGCCTCTTTTCCCCAACAGTAAGAACCCAGACCAACCAGCTGCCATCTTTTCTCACATTTGGAAATAACACTCTCAACAATCATATAGTTTCTGTATGCATCTAAATCCTCTTCACTGTGATCAGACTAAAAATTTTTAAAAAATTATTAAGGAGTCCCCATGGGCATTGATTTACTGGAATAATTGCACAGCATAAAATGTGTAGGAAAACCCATCTGAACAGGGAAGGAAGTGAAAGCCCTAATTCCTTGAGAAAATTCTGACAAGATACAGATAATATTCTGAAGGGAGTGCATTTTGTATCTGGAGTTCTTTTGTTTGTTTGCCATTTTATGGTTGTTGTTGATGCATTTTTACCCACTTATTGTGCTTAGAGGGAAGGAGGGTAGGAAAAAGAAGGCCAGGTGCCAATAGCAAGACAATTGACCATACCTGCATGAAATAACAGGATGACAGAAATTTGCAAAAAGCAAAAAAATAGTTTTCCCAGATCTTTGGAGACAAGAAAACTATGTTTGAGGAGGGCGAAAAAGGGGACTGATTCATTGAAAAGTCTTTTATAGCAGAAGCTACAGCATAATGCAGCTTGGAGATATATTAACTGCCTATTTCTACACTAAGTTGAATGTAAATATTAGATGAAGAAATGAATTACTTAAGCTAACAAACACATTAGTTACAAAAATTAATGTGTAAAGTGCTCCTCAATTTAGGTCATTTACAGCTGTGAGAGGAGTCATGTTCCAGAATATCCTCTTAGTAGATTTCAGGATAGTCTTTGAGTGATTTTAATTAAGGATGCCACTAGTCTCCATCAGGAGAAACCTGGATTCAGTGATCCACAGCACTGCTCCTGTCTTAGGCCTGTGTGCTCTGGTGTGTTGGACTCCACAGTGCGCTTTGACTAAATTTTACAGAACACTCAATAATGGTCAGAAAGTTGCAGTAGGAAGTCATTTGACATTTCCTATTTTTGCTTAGGTCTGTATTTTTCTTACACTGTGTAATATGAAAAAAAAAGGGCTTTGAAAATTATTTTGCAAAGCCTTTTCTCTTTTGTTTCAGCTATTACATGCTGCTAGATGATGAACTAGAACTCCTAGAAGCTTGGAGCATAAAGCAGAGTTTTTACCTGAACTTCATCCAAGATTTGAAGTTATCAGATGTACCAAGCAAATTACTACTAGACAGAGGTATAAATTGGAAGAATGTGCTTAAGATCACAGATTAGTTGCTGGGCATTTCACAAATACAAACCACAAAACCTCTACATGTAGTAACCAGCTTTCTCAATAGACTGGCCTTTCTGAGCATCCATGAGTAGCTACATAAGTAGTACAGGAGCAAAAGCAAAGATTTGCACGTTTTCTAGTAATATAATAGCATGGACTCTTGAGCACTGTACAACTCTCCTCTTCTTGTACTGTCAGGGAAATGGTGGCATGAATTCTGCCAGTTGAAACCCAGCAGTGAAAATAGAAGGTACTACCCCCACAGGCTCATGAAGTGTGGAGCACTTGCTATTGACCACCACCACATTCTGCTGAAGAAATGTATCACCACCTCAGATTTCGAAACATTTCTGGTGACAGAGGATATAATTTTGCTATTATACATCCAAACATGAATTGCAGAAACGGGAAGCTGGTTTTCTTGCTTGTTTGTTTTTTTACGTATTTTAAAGGAAAAAGAGAAATGTAGATATTTTCTCAGGAAAAAGGATGTTTCTTCATTTGAGACTTGTCAGTAGATATGGACTTCATTAATTTGAGCAACAAATTGTGTGAAGTTTGATGATGGGGAAATAGATCCCCTGTATCTGTGGACAACAGCTGAGGAGCACAGAAATGCTGTTATAGCCACTGGATTTCTTATCAAAATGTCACTTCCTAGCACCCAGTTTCTGGATTTTGTATTTCTCTATTCCCAGTTAAATCCTCTCCCAGCTTCTAAGAAAGTGTACTGCTGCAAGTATTGTCTATTCATGGTCTATTTTTTTCTACATCTAATGTGGTAGCATTAGACAAATGCAGCTGCTCTGAAAAGGTGATGAAAACAAATAGATTCCTTACATCCTTCCACCACCCTGAAAAACCTCTCACTACAGTGCAGGAATTCCATACAAACTGCCTTCGAGGTACCACTTCTAATCAGTGAAAGTTCAAAAATATTCAAAAAGTAAGAACATTTAGTGCCTGGAAAGGAGAAATTTTCCTGACAGCCAGACACTAAATTTCTCAAAAAGCATGAGAGAATGAAATCTGGTCCACAAGTTCTTTCCAAAGAGACATTAAATGAGAAGAAAATACAATTTGCTTTAAAAAGACAATCTCTTTACACTAGTGATTTATTCATACTGATTTCCAGTAATATATATATATAAATATATATAATTAAAAGAAAATTTATAGCTTATATTTGTAGAAATTAATATTTGGCATTCCATGAGATTTTAATGCGTTGACATTTTACTCTGTTCAGTAGCAGTGACACGTCAGACACACTAGAAAACCATCTTGCCTCTTTGTCTTTACTATTGCTTTAGTGACAGCTAAAGCAGCATGGCTTCTGACTACAACCAAGAGGATGACTGCATTAGTAAATACATTCAGAACCAACCCAGGGCCTGACACTGTGCTGTAATTACAAATAAATGAGGTCACAATTCTCCAGACATTTCTCTTCTTCTTGCTAACATTCTTCATGAGTATAATCAATTATTAGGTTTGCTTGGTCAAAACCATAAAAAAGAAGATTTAACAGACGAGAACAAGATCCTTAATTGTGTGGAAGACAACTTCCTTCTGCAAGTAATAGAGGAGCTGATAAGGAGAGGTGCCATACCTGACCTTGTGCTCACCAACAGGGAAGGGCTGGTTGGAAATGTGATGCTCCAGGGCAGCCCTGGTTGCAGTGACCATGAGACAGTCGAATTAAAGATCCTCAGGACAGTGAGAAGAGCGTGCAGCAAGCTCACTGCCCTGGACTTCAAGAGAGCAGACTTTGGCCTCTTCAGGAACCTGCTCAGTAAGGTTCCATGGGATATAGCCCTAGAGGGCAGGAGGGTCAAGACTGTTGGTTGATATTCAAGGATCACCTGCTACAAGCTCAGAAGTGTTGCATCCCCACTAGAAGGAAGTACTGCAGGAGAGCCAGGAGACCTCCTTGGATAGATAAGGAGCTGCTGAGGAAAATCCAAAGGAAAAAAGAGGCTTATAAAAGGTGGAAGCAAGGACAGGCAGCCTAGGAAGAATACAGGGATGTTGTCCAGGAAGCTAGGGACCAGATTATGAAAGCTAAGGCCCACTTAGAATTAAACTTGGCTAGGGCAGTTAAAGATAACAGGAAGGGATTCTAAAAGGTACATAGCAAATAAAAGACAGAATAAGACAAAGCGGGTCCTCTCCAGAAGATATTGGAAGAACTGGCTACCTTGGATTTGGAGAAGGATGAGGTTCTTAATGACTACTTTGCCTTTGTCTTCACTAGCAAATGCTGTGACCACACCACCAAAGTCTTGGAAGGCAAACGCAAGGACAGTAAGAATGAAGACCCCAGGACCACTCTAGGACAGGATCTGGCTTGAGGCCATCTTAAGAACCGGAATGCATACAAGTCCATGGGACCTGATGAAATACATCCGCAGGTCCTGAAGGAGCCGGCAAATGAAGTTGCTAAGCCACTGTCCATCATATTTGAAAAATCATGGCAGTCAGGTGAAGTTCCTGACGACTGGAAAAAGGGAAATATAACTCCAATTTCAAGAAGGGGAAAATGGATGAGCCAGGGAACTAAGGAGCAGTCAGCCTCACCTCTGCGTCTGTAAAATCTTGGAGCTGATTCTCCTGGAAGGCATGCTGAGGCACATGAAAAACAACAAGGTGGTTGGTGACAGCCAGAATGGCTTCACTAAGGGGAAATCCTGCCTGATCAATCTGGTGGCCTTCTATGATAGGGCTACAGAACTGATGGACAGGGGTATAGCAGTTGATGTCATCTACCTGAATTTGTGCAAAGCGTTTGACACTTTCCCACATGACATCCTGGTCTCTAAGTTGGAGAGACATCAATTTGATAGGTGGGCCATTTGTTGGATAAAGAATTGGCAGGATGGCTGCATGAAAAGAGTTGTTCTCAGTGGCTCAATGTCCAGCAGGAGGCCAGTAACGAGTGGTGTCCCTCAGGGATCGGTGTTGGGACTGGTCTTGTTCAACATCTTTGTCAGTGACATGGGCAGTGGGACTGAGTGCACTCTCAGCAAGTTTGCCAATGACACCAAGCTGAGTGGTTTGGTTGATACATTGGAGGGAAGGAATGCCATCCAGAGGGACCTTGACATGCTTGTGAGGTGGGCTGATGCCAACCTGATGAAGTTTAACCATGACAAATGCAAGGTCCTACCCCCGGGTCCCAGCAATCCCAGGCACAGCTCCAGGTTGGGCAGAGAAGAGATTGAGAGCAGCCCTGCAGAGGAGGACTTGGGAGTGTTGATCAATTGGAAAATGAACATGAGCTGCCAGTGTGTGCTCTTGCAGCCCAGAAAGCCAACCGCATCCTAGCTGCATCAAAAGGAGTGTGACCAGCTGGTTGAAGGAGGTGATCCTGCCCCTCTACTCTGCTCTTATAAGACCTCACTTGGAGTACTGTGTGCAGTTCTGGTGTCCTCAACATAAAAAGGACATGGAACTGTTAGAACAAGTCCAGAGGAGGGCCATGAAGATGATCATGGGACTGGAGCACCTCGCTATGATGACAGGCTGAGAAAGTTGGTGCTGTTCAACCTGGAGAAGAGAAGGCTGTGTGGAAACCTCATAGCAGCCTTCCAGTATCTGAAGGGGGCCTATGAGGATGCTGGGGAGGGACTCTTCATTAAAGACTGCAGTGATAGGACAAGGAGTAATGGGTTAAAACTTAAACAGGGGGATTTTAGATTGGATATATGGAAGAAATTCTTTACTGTAAGGATGGTGAGGCACTGGAATGGGTTGCCCCAGGAAGTTGTGAATGCTCCATAGCTGGAGGTGCTCAAGACAAGGTTGGACATAGCCCTGGGTGGCATGCTTTACTGGGAGGTGTCCCTGCCCATGGCAAGGGCATTGGAACTAGATGATCTTAATGTCCTTTCACAACCCTAACAATTCTATGATTCTATGAAAGGCGGATTTCCCCAGCTGGGAATCTGAACTAGTGTCATATGGAGGAATGTACCAAACCATGGAAAACTGAACAGAAATTATCACAGAGAAGTTCTCTTGAATTAAGAATATTAAGAAAAATATTTGACATTTTTTGGCAAAATTCTTTAAGCTTTGAAGCTTTCATAAGACAAAGAAACCCATATTGGCCAAACTTCAAGGATTAAACCAGCAAATATGTATTAGGGCATGTATGTTGCAATCTTATTAGGTCAAATGTTATTACTGATGTTATTTGTTATTATTCCTATTACAGCAATTCCTGGGAATCCTGTCAAAAGTGAGGTGACACTGTGCCAAGCATTGTTCAAATGTATAGAATGACATGACCTTGCCCTGAGACCTTTCACAATCTAATTTAGTTCGAGTCTCAACAAATGGATGAAATCACTAAGAAAGGAAGAGGAAAGCAACAAAAGGAATGCTACTGGACAGCCATCATATAACATTTGGATTAGATTTTTTCCTGTAGGCAAGGTTATATTTTTGTAAGACACTAATTTATGTGGGTTTACGATGATATTCGATTATCTTGCCTGCTATAGCATGTGTTTTCTTTATCTCTGTGGTACCTTCTGCTTTTATTTTACTTGTGATGACCTTATAGAAGCTGCTACACAGCAAGAAAAACAATGGTATCTGATTTTATAAATCTAAAATACTTTTTGGAAAAATGAATTTACCCAAGAAAAGTAGAGATTTGTTTGTTTGCACAGAAGAGATATGCAAGAAATATTAAGATCTGCATGAAGGAAGTCTGAATGAAAATGTGGGTGTGTAAGCATGAGAAGGAAAGTAGAACAAAGGCTTAAAGTATGTCCAGATAACAAGGGATGCTGTTCCCAGGACACTGCTTTCATCAGCAAAATTGAGGAATATGTTCTTGATATCAAAAGCAAATGTCCTATAGTCTGAGAAGGAGACGACTCATCAGCAAAATAGGCCAGTGCCCCAGCACTGGTAGGGTGGTAGCAGGGATGCAGCACACCATACACATTACTGGTTTCCCTGTTCAACTGCCGGGAAAACAAACAAGAGATATGTTTCACACATATGGCAAAAGAGGAGAAACAGACAGTGGACAATGATGTAGCTTAAGAGTTGTGGTGGTTGAAGTAAGCGAGATTTGAAGTGAAGATCTACCCCAAATCAGCTGATAGCTGATAGGAAAAGAAAGATCTTCCAAACACTTGTTTGTCATTGCCAAATTTTTGTTTGTTTGGAGGAGCTCTAGAGATGCAGAACATCTCATTCACTTGTAGTGCACACAAGTGATTTTGGTCAGAACATTAGGACACACACACGCTGCCTCTTTTGAGTGTGTGAGTGGAACAGTGTGGAAACATGAAATCAACACTTGAAAATCAATGCATCTTTCTGAGCCATAAGATCTTGCATGGAGCTGTATTATGCTAATGTCGTGGTTTAGGCCGTAAATCAGCCACGCAGTTTGCTACATGGAGAATCAAAAGAATGCAACTCCCACAGGTT
>JAOEHX010015981.1:10839-20905 GCA_025448015.1 Bolborhynchus lineola | reverse complement strand
CTCTTCATTAGGGACTGTAGTGATAGGACAAGGAGTAATGGGTTAAAACTTAAACAGGGGAAGTTTAGATTGGATATATGGAAGAAATTCTTTACTGTAAGGATAGTGAGGTACTGGAATGGGTTGCCCAGGGAAGTTTTGAATGCTCCATAGCTGTCAGTGTTCAAGGCCGAGTTGGACATAGCCCTGGGTGGCATGCTTTACTGGGAGGTGTCCCTGCTTATGGCAAGGAGGTTGGAACTAGATGATATTAAGGTCCTTTCCAACCCTAACTATTCTATGATTCTATGAAGATTCTGTGTGGTTATATTAGTCACAAGATGAGAAAATTTATCCCAATAACAGCAGGGATTGTCAGGTCTGTGGAAAACTTTTGGCCTAGAATTTTAATAGTCCTTAAACGACTTATGTCCTCGTTGTCTGCAGATATTCACTGGCTGTTAGTACATTAATAAAATTACTAGCTGCAAAGGCCTGATTTATTTCTGAGCTTCCTGCAGTCTGACAGCAGTGATGACACACTCCATGCAATTAACTCCAAGACCAAATATGAATATACGATGTGCACAGAAATACTATGCTGAAAGAATAGCAAAAGATAAGAAATTCCAGAATTAAAGCTATATGTTCAAGATTTTACTCAGGCTTTCCTCCTTCTCTGACACAAGGTTTATTGATGTAGTGAAGACTCTATTAGTCTGTGTGATACTGATGTGATGTGATGAACTCTGAGCTACTGAATAATGGGTTCAATTTCCTTTTGTCATAAGACAGTGCCTTATTCAGGGCATGTAGGCCCTCAACGATGAATTGACACTGCTCAGTGAAGGAGGTTATTATGTAGATTATAACCATATTCTGTAAATTGCTAGCATATGGATTTCTTTACCTCTTCCTTTCAAGAAGGTTTTCAAGTCTGAGAATGTGCAGTTCTTTGACATAGTTTTGTTTTTTATGTGAGCAAATATAGAAGCATTCCTGGCTTTTTAAATAAGGAAATAAAAACTAAAAATTGCAATGGAAAGGCTTACTTTAGGAAAACCAAACAAACACAAAAAAGCAAAACAAAAAACCAACAACAAAGTACTCCAGTGAAATGAAATTCAAAGCCACACTGAAATGAAGAGAAGTTTGTGTTGGGGGTGTCTAATGCATCCACAGATGACAGTGGAACCAACCAGCAGATCAGTTCCCATAATAAAAAGTCAGAAATTTTGACACCTCTAGTAAAGTGTGAGACTGAGCACACTTTTGCTAAACCTTGATGTAGCAGCTGTCTTTCTTCACTATATCGTTGCTGCATGACAAGAGCAACAGCAGCTTGCTAAGTTTAGTATCACAGCATTGCTGGGAGGCAGGACAATGATTTGCTTGCATTATATAGTGTATATCAAAATAATATTAGACCTGAAATTAAGATAACCTATTCATAATGGTCACCTTAACCTAGTCATGTCAACCTAGAAAAATATAACCAAAATTACAGACAAAGGTAACTCATCAGGGGGTTTAGGCCCTTGTGAATATTTTCAGAACTAGTCAGTTCCCACATACTTCTAGATTGTGAAAAACCCAGCAACTTAACACGTTCACTTTATTTTTTTCTAGAAATAGAGTTTATACAAAATATTTTACATTTTACCACTGCTTAAATGTATTTATTGAATACAAATTTACCCATATATAAGCAATGCTGCAAACTGAACAGTGGAAAGAACTGGTACAGTGTCAGAAGTCCAGAAGGTATGTGACACTTTCCAATTGATTTTTCAAAATTCTGTTGTGTATGTGAAATCTTTCATTTCCATAGATAGATATAGCTGGGGGAATACTGCTTGGTCAAAAAATACAGCTAAAGAATCCACTTCATATTAGTATATCAACTGGGTATGGAAAAGCAGTCTTAACGTTCCCAAATCCTGAAAACCAGACAGAAATCACAATGTAAGTAAGTATTTCAATGTTTCTCAGTCAACTTTGGATTGACAAAGTTATGTATAACATGAGAAAGAATATGAACATAATCCAAAGCACGTGCTTCACAAAACTTTCCCCATACCTTATATTTTTTATTTTTTTTTTATTTGCTGTACACACTTAAGCCTGGCTTTCCTAATCAAAATATAAGAAAGACTTAATAAAAGCTGCAGCTGAGCAGAACAAAATTACAGCATGCTCTAATATCACAAACATAATTAACTTTGAATTATGTGAGCTAACCATGCTTGAGAAATTATCATTCAGCTCTGAAATTAAATTCTTTCATAACATTCGATTTGTTTGTTAAGCTGAAGTAGGCAAAAGTTGTATTTAATAAAATAATGACAATGGTTTGATGAAAGTGTTTTTGAGATGTGTATGGATTTATCCAAAATAAATCATGGAAGTGCTATTATTATCTCATTTGCAAATACTATATATTGCTGGATCTGCATAATAATACCACAGAAAAGTTTTATGTCACTACAGGTTACTCCTTGTCTATTGAAACTTCTTTTTCTGATTGCCTCTTCAGGTTGATCTGGTAATATCACTGTTTAGCTATGCATGCAATGTACAGCATAAATATGTTCGACACAATATAGCACTCTTGAAGTGCTTATCATCTAAAATAGCTGGGCAACTATCTACTATTTCAGGATTAGTCTAACTATACTTCATTGAATTGTAGTCCTATAGTGGTTGGCTACATAACTTTTCACACTCTTTCTTCAGCCTTAGTGATTGATGGTTACCATGTTCTCTGTTCTCACTGAACTGATGTTCATGAGAGATAAACTTTATAGTTTTTTGGAAACTTTGATCTGAGAAAGATGAAATCAAGACAAAAAACAGGGCAAGAAGTCTAATATACCTTCTGCAGGTGTCTAATAAGCCTTCTAGTTTCACTTATGTCCTGGGTTCAGCATTTTTTAGCCATCATCACCAGCATTATTCTTATACAAATAGAATATATACCCTTCACATCATATACCCTCTTCCACTCGTACCTGGACTGGGGAACAGAATACTGTCAGCAGTATGTTTCACATCTAATCATCAGCATTGTTCTCAGGCTAAAGTCAAAACCATAGCAAAACCATAGCATTTAACCAGCTACAAAGGAGAAAAATGACTGTTACAGCTGAACTCAGGACAACTTAGTAAGCCTAACACAAATTTAACCCAGGTGTTTTTCTCTAAAGCTAAGAGGCATGAAACGTAGCAAGAGTTTCAGAGTAAGATTATACCCATTCAGCAACAATCCTGTAGAAAGAACACAGGTGGATGAGCAGAAAAAGTTAATTATTGGTGTTACAAATGTAATACTTCTTCACTCTGAGTTTATGGTACCAAACTCAAATTAGTAAATTTCCTATTCTGACAGACTGATATCTACAGTAAATGCTTGCAAAACAATTTCTGACAGTGAGAGTAACACATCCCTCTCCCACATGTGTGATAGACAGTTCCATTTAGCCCCCCATTCCTGGCTAATCTCACTACTTCCAATTTTGTAGTTAAGAGAAACTTCCAAGAAAGAGTCTGCCTGGAGCTGCATTGTTCTCAGAAGAGCTTCCGGAGAGGTTTCTAAGGTGTGTATTGATAACCACATTTTGCACCTTTTCTGCACTAACTGGTAAAGAGTAAGGACAGGGACAAGCATCAGCTGTGCTTATCTCTACCAGTGACACATTCAGGCAGGAATGGAAGGGAACATTTTGTACATTGCTATTGCTCAGTAGCATGGGAAGGAGTCACTTAAAACTTCCTTGGGCTGTGTATCCCAGTGTATCCCAGAGGGAATTACCATGAGAGCATTTGCAGCTAATATCTGTCAAGTTGTGCAACATACAGGTAAAGTGCCCTCTGTTACAGTACTTTGTGCAGAATTGTAAATTGTTACAGTTTCAACACCATCAGATATACATTTCCAAGCATTATGTAGAAAAGCTGTTTTTATGGGGCAATAATGAAAAGCTGTCTGTGCCTTTCATTTAAGGGTTTTGGCTCAGTGATCTCTTTTCAGGGTGCCGTAATGAGCAGGGGAAGCCACTGTGAAGCTTAGGAGTGAAAGAACTAAAAATTTGCTGCCTGTTTTTTTCCCTCCACCAAACCCTTAGAGGGTCTTTAATATTTTCCGTTTTATTCTTTTCTAGTAGAAAATTGCTTCAGATGATCAACCTGAGGAATCTGCCTCAATCAAGAAGGAGTCTAGGGAAAGAAAAAGAGGAGGAACTTTCATTAATGATTGTAAAAAAATTTCAACAAGTATACTTTTGAAAAAAGCCAACCAAGTAATCAACCCTTAAGAAGCTGTTTTGGGTTTGTTTTTCCCATGCTGCTAGAAAAGATTATGGAAGTTATTTAAATTATGTATGGATATCCCTAAAAAAAATTCCAGAAGCAAGGAAAACGGGCATGTTCTGTTCATATGGAACAGTGAAGTCTGAGGTACATGGTGGAAGAATGATCTATTTCTACCAACTCAGATTTCCATTTTCAGAATTTAATGGGTTGGCTAAAACAGGAAATATTCACCAGTATTCTACATTATGGAATATATTAGTCACAAATTGGAGTATAATATAAAGAACTTAACTATTTCAATACTTTAAAATACCAGAATTTCATGTGGACAAACAGAAGTATATCCAGCTTATGTAACTGACAACAATGTTGTGCCTTCTAAAATTTCACACTTGTTGGTTCTTCCTGAAATTAAGGACAGTTTATGTTCACAACAGCATTTAAGGAAAATAACATGTAACTTGTTGCTGCTGCTGCTTCACTTCAAGTAGAACTCACCTACAGTAATGCTTCCACTCGTATCCAAATTAAAAGAACAGATTCTGGGCACTTTTGTGGTCTGATTTACTCTATGCTTATGGATACCATCAAATACATGCTGAAAGTATTTTGAAAAACAGATAACATTCCAGCCTGAAATAGATCAATGGATTAAAGTTAATACTGATATGATCTTTTGCCTCAGAAAGAAAGAGAGAAAGATGAATATCTAATCACAGGAACACTCATCAGTGTTAATATTGAAGGAAAACACCAATTATGGAGTATTTCAGAGCACAGTGGTCAATGAAGAAGTATTTTCAAACTTCTAAATAAGACATCCATTAACTATTCCATATGCTTTTTTCTAGAAAGTTAATTACTGAACTATCTTAAATTGCAATATAAATTCACATAATGCACACTGTTGTAATTCTTACTAAAGACATACAAATATATAAATAACATGGATTTTTCTTACAAACACAGGAATCTTTTTCTTATTTTTTTTCCTCTGCCACATCATTTACTTCTTTAATAAAAATTTCCTGTAGCTGGCTAAAATCCATATGTTCATTAAGTTCTACATAAAGAGTATAGAGTCACTGAGCTTTCATATTCAGCAAGAAATGTCTTAAAATCCTTGCTAAACCTGTTCCTCTAAAGCTACCTGCAGCCTTTCTTACCTCTATTCCTTGGTACAGAACAGTCAAAAAATAGAATGTATGCCTTGCCTTGCTTTTCTATGTTTATTTTTGGATCACATTCCCCTATGCAAAGCTGAAACTAAAGTTGGGTGGGAGATGCTTTTAGGAATTCCTTCTCTAATCTCAACAGGGACTCATGAGGTGGTCAGACAGTCATCAAACAAATTAAAGTGAATACACTGACCAGAAATTGATTATCTTCAAGGAAGTCTTATTTATCTTTGGATCTTTTTTTTTTTTCTTTTCCTCTTCGGGTTGCTAAAGAAAAACAGGGGTCGTGAAAAGCTCAGGTTCCTTACACATTTTTGTGATTAAATCACACACTGCTCTTGGGTAGGCAAACTAATTCCTGTACCTTCTTTTCTGACTTTGATGTAGAAGTCTAAAGGGCAGGAAAACAGGGTTCACTGGCTATTCAGAATAGTAGGCTGTGTTCTGTAGCACAAAATATATTTCTAGTCTTCTGAAATGCAGGTCTCAACTGCTGTAATACACAGGTAAGTCATAGCACCTGTTTGGGGGTGGGAGTATTAGAGGGATTGGAGTCAGTTCCTCTCCAAGCTAAATTATTCCAATTCTATGTTTATGATTCCCACACTTTACAGAAAGAGCCACGTCTGCCAGCAAATTTCAGACCCAAATTTAGTGGTAGTGTCTTATTTAGATGCCAAATTGGGTACCACAAATAATTTTTCCTACCATTTTATGAGTCTTAAGAGGCAATAATGGAAGTAAGTGACAAAAAACACTCTAAATGACAGATTGACCTACTACCTGCATGTGGAGCTGACTGAAAGCTCAGACACTTTAGGTACTCAATTGCTTTATTAATGGGCACATAGGAGACTTTGAGAGGCTTTGAGGTATCTATCGCTTTGTTGAGAATATAAGGTAACATGTACAAATGCTAAGATCCAAAGTGGATGGAGTTAGTTAACTAGAGCCTTTTGTGTCCACTTTCTCTGAACAGTTTCACTCCAGTTCCAAAACTTTGCTAGGAAGTTGGGGCCTGAATTTTAAGTTTTATTCTTACCAAAGAAGAGCCAACCTATTCTTTCCAGTAATCTGCTCTGTCAACGAGAATGGCAATAACATTTTTTTTAGTTTTTTATTTTTTTTTAGTTGAGATAAATCCTCTGCAGGACAGCGATGCTGACAACATTAAACCCATAAGCAAGGTAACAGCTCCCCCCTGGTCTGTTTTTGTCTGTTGATGACCAACAGTACAATGTGTGAATAACCACCAGAGCACAGATAAAGTATGAACAGCTTAAGAGCACCAGGTCAAGCGCAAGTACCACAAAACTGTAATTGCTCATGCCTAACCAGGATCAGAAAGAATCATTAATATAATTCTGAATCACTTGAAAGTTTGTAGTGAAAATTTAGAATCAACATGGGCTTGCAGAAATGCTACAGATTTTCCTTCTCACTGAAAATAGTTCATCTGAAAGCTTTGAGTCAGAGGGAGAAAGCATCTTGCAATGAATAAAAGGCAAATCTTGCTAATCAGACACGTTTGACTTGCATGTCACTACTGAACAGCATTTTACAAATATTTTCCTAGTAATAATCAGAGCAAAACCGTTCACAAAAATGCTCAGATCAGGGTTCATTGACACAAATAAAGCAGTAGCAAATATATACTAGTAGTCTATTAAATAGCAGCTAAACTCCAGCCAAGACTATTTTAAGTATTCTATTTTGAATAGAGCCTGTCACATATTTCTGGCTTTTTGTTCAATGGTGGTTTATTTTTAAATGATCTTCCAAATAGTAGTGAGGCTCATATATGTCAGACCACAAAACAGAACAAAACACCATGTGCATATGCATGATAATAAGCTATAATTACATAATTATTAGGATTATGCAAAACAGAAAAGCAGATGTCCTTATTTTTTTTTTTTTTTTTTTTTTATTTAAGAATGCATTTCTGAATGCAGCTAAGCTTACCTTGTGTGAAATGGATAGAGGGCATCTCCTATATCACTGCTACCCGTAGAGCATCAGTAAGGACTGCTCTGCAACAAGAAGACAGGATTTTCCATAAGGTAAGAAAAAGAATACAGTGGCTTAAAGGATACTTATCTAGCCTTACCTATCTACGAGGTATCAAATCCCAAAATGTAGAGAGAAAAAGCAATTCAAATCAATGCAGTAAGTTCATCATCAATACATCATTACAACAAGCACACATGCTGTTGAAGAAGCTCCAAAAAGGCTCTAAAACTTAAGAAAAACTGCAATGGCATAAAACTTCATAAAATTTTCTCCCCCAACAAGCAATAAAATACTGTTAGGGAAAGTGTGTAAGAACTGGGCATGGACTGAATAGCAGTACTGACATAACATCCTACTCTCTGGAAATCAGGGGTTCAGGAATCATTCTCTCTTCTGAAGTTTCATGCTTCCGGTAAAAACTCCCTAAACTTTCCTTCAATCAAGTTGCAGCTTGGGGAACATCTAAAGATCTGTATATTTATATATCAATGTGACCCCAAGCAAGCTTTGGCGATAACATGATCTATTTTTATCTTATGAAAAAAAATATTTATTTCTTTCCCACCCTCAAAGTTTGTCAAAATCCCATTTTCAATACTGTTATTACAATAGAAATCCAGCCTTCAATATCATGTTCCTTTCCTGTGTATGACATACCCTCTCCACCACCTACGGGTTCCCAAAATAGGATACCAGTTCCTCCTCTTCTCTTACCATGTATAAAAATACATACCAGAATTTTGTATGACTTATACTTTGCCCTGCATCCCAAATCATATCCTGTCAGAGATGGCTTAGTGGTGGTGACTGGAGCACACACATCTTGCTGCTGTCAAACAGCTCAGTTGTAAGCCTAAAGTGAATGGTGCACACTTCATGTTAGTTACCTTAGTTATGACAGATCAAGCTATATCAAGTAACTCCGTGAATGAGATGAAGGGTAACTTGAGCTATTTATACCTTACTGAGCTCAGGAAATATTGTGCATGTGGAAAATGAAAGCAAGTAGTTCAACAGAGCTTCTTTACCTCTAGAAATCAAGATTCCCAAGATGCACTATTGTTCTGATGCCAGTAACTGTCTAAGATGGCAAATTCATCATCGCCTCTTCGACTAGTTCACAGAGTGGAGGGACCACTGAGAATCATTGCTCCTTTTGCTTTAGTTCAATGCATAGCTCTCACCTACTTTGGAGTTCATTTTCTTCAGACTGCAGATTTTTTCTTAATCAACAAATTAGAGTGTTATACTCTAAAGAGTCAAATGTTACCATTTTCATATTATTTTTGTGCTGTCATTTTGCAAAACACCATTCTGATGCCTGAACTTAAGCTCTATAATTGTTACCCTTACACTCTAATTGTACCCTGTCCCCTTACTGTTCCTATCCCCTGCTTCTTTCCAAAATTTCTGCTCTTCCTCCACCCATGCCCCAAAATCCCAGTGGTTTTAAGTTTGTTTGGTTAGAGGGTTTTTTTTTCTGAACATTTTCTCATATTTTCATAACAGTTTATCAGGGAATACCTGACATAGGAAATTAAACTCCTCCAAAATGGCAGCTTGGTCTTAAATATTAAGTCTTCAGCAATCTTAAACATAGGAAGCCCTGCCTTTAGTGCATATTACTTCATCTCTTATTTCTCTTATCACTTATTACAGAATTTATAATTTTTTTCTTTTTTTTTTTCCTTACACATACTTATCCCAGATTTGCAAAATAAGTGAGTAAGTACCCTAGACCACAGCTGGTATAAAACCAAAATATCTCGCTGATGGTAGTATAGCTGTTCCCACCAGTACAAAGTGAGACCCACATTACTGATTTTCTAATTGTGTCATAGACCTGAGAGATTAAACCAAAAAATCTATATAGTCTGAGGCTGCCATGTAAGTGTTCACTCTCCATTTAACATATTGAAGTTTCCTATTGAGTTTATTTGTACATCATTTCAACTGTAAATAAGTAGAGGATCCCCAGAGGGCCTACTCACACAATATTTCAAAGGCAAAACACATTAATGGGCCTATCAATAATATACTGTCTCATCTAAGAAAAAAAGCCCAAACCCCCTTATTTGCCTTATTTTGTAATGATCTGGGGTCTTACTGTCCAATAACAAAGCAAGAACATTCGTCTTTCATCTAAAATAACATTTTGAACTTATAGGAAACTACAAACTCACCAGAAGGCTTAGTAAATATATCCTTCTCTCAAAAAATAAACATATCAATATAAATGCTAAAGTTTGAAGCTTGAATAAAAGCAAGGAAATAAAGTAGAGACAGGAATTCCTCTTTTATAAACTGAAATCAGAAGTTATTTTGCTGATTTTTAAGAAACATTATACCTTCAGAAATGTAACACGGAAAGAGTACTCAAGGGAGAGCTATCTGTTCATCAGCATTTATGGGTCACATTTCAGATGAAAGGGTTTAATTGAGAATCACCTTTTAAGTATGACAAGTTCCATGATGCAATTAATTACATATTAAAATTCCACTTTTGGAATCATTATGGCCCCTTGATTCTTTATTATTTCAAACTTACAATATATTTAAGATTATGTGGGAAAAAAGCATCTTTT
>JAOEHX010015980.1:4406-17535 GCA_025448015.1 Bolborhynchus lineola | reverse complement strand
TTATTCTGGAAATACACATTCTTGCTTGGTTGTTACACCCATGAGTCAAAACTGATTCAGAAAGCTGCTGCTGTAGTAAGCCAGTGAACTACTTCAGAGTCAGCAAAATAGCAAAGATTTACATTGCCAGGCTGGATGAGGTTGCCCCTACCTCAGCTTTCTGTTCTGCAGCCTCTGTGAAGAACAATGTAGGAGCAAAAGGCAGCAAAATGTTTAGGTACTGCCTCTCTACAGCTTTGTCTAAAATTACAGAGACCTCTCCCTGGTTGTCCAGACCAGGCATCTACTGCATCTACCTTCCCTCTCCCACATGTGCCATTTGATTCTTCTTAAGAGAAACACAAGTGAGCATGATGAAGTGTGAAGAATCAAGAGAAAAATAGAACCTGTGTGCATAGAGAAAAGAGGTGAGATTGAGTTTTATTCCTGGCAAATTTATTTCTAGGATTACTAAGGAACACCTTTCCTATCAGTATGCACAACCTGCTCCCAAGCCCACGGAAGCAAGCTTTTCTTTGCTTTCGCGTTGAAGGACCTTCTTCTTCTTCTAGGTTTTGCTGTGGAAGAAAGAAGCTGGGATGAAGAGTAACTTGTTTTGGCAATAATTAACAGGTCTGATGGTTTCAAATTGTACAACACAATTCCCGAGTTTCATTGACTGCCTTAAGTATTAAAAACGGTCAGCACAGAGAGCTCAAGAAATGCTGCAACAACATAATGCACATTGCAATTCCTTTTTTCCAGACTGAAAATTGTTTTCCTAAGCAACTGCTCCACAAGAAGCTAGTCTGTATTACAAATATTTTAAATATTTTTTCCCATATAACTGGATTTTAGGCACAAAAAAATATGAACTACCGTAAGACTTTAATATTAAATTATACACAGAGAATGTAGATAGATAGCTTCTGCACAAAGCCAACTGATGCCTAAATGAGAGTATGAAAAGAAAAATACCAAAAATTATCCCTTATGTTTGATACAGTGGTCTCAGAAAAAAAAAAAAAGTAATAAAATACAGTGCACATCGCAAGAAGTATCTCAATAAGGAGCCCTTCAGTAAAGATCTACACAGAAATAAGGGTGCCACTTTTAAGGCAGAAGCAGAGCATTTTGCAGTTTAGCCGTGACTTGAATTTGTCCCTTTTACAAAAGTAAACACCTGCACTGGCCCACATGTTTGACTGCTGCACCCCAGTACTTCATAGCACAATCTACTGTGCTGGGAAGACTTTGTTGACATCTAAACCACTTCCATATTACTGTTTAAATTCAGATCATAAACACATCTTGAAAGTGAATTTCCCAGTCATCTCCACTTACCCTGCTTTGGTTCATACAGATTGGTCTTGGAGCACAGAGCTTTCAAAGCCAAGTCAGAGCCCATGCAATATATGACTTCAGCCACTAAAAGGTGTCCAATTATAAGACTGCACAAGAAAGAGTCCGAAGGACCTCCTCCCACCCCCAAAACCTCTAAACAACACTCGTAAGTTTTATTAGTGCTTCACACTTGTTGCTTATGTAGACTTAGGTTTGCCTCCACATGTCTAAAACAGGCATTTGTTATCAAAATGCCTCCAAGAGGATTATTCTCAAAACCAGTTAATTAAAATGTCCGGTTAAATGTTCTTTACCTATGCAAAAAATACATTATGGTCTCTGATAAACACAGCATTTGACATTAAAACAGTAGCAGAGAGACTAAAAACTTAGCCCCATGGTGGATGACTTAAGGAAGAACCATATACCTGGAACACAACTGCCTTGGTCAGCAGAGGGAATAACAGATTTGCAGACAAAGTTTTCTGTTACATTTGGAAATGAAATGTTTTCAATTGGATGAGAAAATAAGCAAAATAACTACTGATAATACTTCAATCTAGTGCAGGTAGTTACAATAGTATTTCTTTTCAAGAAGTGAGCAAAAAAGAGCTAAAATGAGTGCTGGACTACAAACTCTTACACAAACCTAATACCGTCCCTTCAGAACAAGCTGATTATCAAGTTCATTTCAGTTGGCACGACCTTCCGAAGCCATGGATGAACCAGTCCTCATAGAAACATGTTCACAGACAAATTGCCCAAGTTGTTCAGTGCTGTTTTTTGGCAAGGGCTCCAGCCAGATGGATTTGCTAATGACTTCTGTAAGGTGCTTAAGTCAGAATCTAGTGTAATACATGACTGTCACGTTTAATTACCCTGTTAATGCAGCTTAATGGATATTGTTTGGTATGCAAAAGTCAGAGTTTTTGATGAAAAAAACAATGGCAAGCTAATCTTTTTCACTTGAAAGCCTCTATTATCTGCCATGTGAAACGTTTCCCAAGAGCAGTCATTCAGAATAGGCACTACAGCAAAGGCAGACGTTTTTTCAACTCACAGAATGTTTGTGACCCAACATGCAATAGCAATGGACACAGAATTTTACCTGCATTGGTTGAATGTATTATTTAACTATCCAACAATTTTATGTAGGTTTGCTTGAATGCATTCAGTTGCTGAAGTAAACTGATCTTGAAGTATTGGGATTTTTTTTCTCAGTTGGGTAACTCAAATGTGCTCATTAACTTCATTTCACTTTGCAAAACTTTACTCTTTTGGTGTAGACTTTAAGCTCAGTGCTATACAAAGCATCTCACATACACTAATGCTGCAATCAAATCTGCAATTGCAGGCACAAGAAAACGGCAAGCTATTTGCTGCCACAACTGTTGTAAAGTAATATGAGAAAACTAGACCCCTTTTCAAAACTGCCTGTAGGACGTATTTTTCTGTAAAGCTGTTTTTTTTCTCCTACATCATGAAGCAACGCCTATGAATAAACAAAACAGCTTTTGTTTCTTGTCCCAGGAAGCTACCTCCTCAGTTATAGGAAAGGACATACTGAAGAAATTAAATTTGATAACACTGACAATCCCTCACTGGCAACAAGGGATCATAAGAGCAAGGCAGTTGTACTGTCTCTGGATTGAGAGCCCAGAGTGGGCTGAATGGGAACATGAGCTATTACTGACGACAGTGATTAGACATGATAAAGTAATTTAGGTTTAGATTTTTAACATTTATTAAAAAAGCAGGATGTATGTTCATTTCAAATTAAACAGTTAAAAATGTTAAAGCATACAAACAAATCAATTGTGTACTAGCAGCATCCAATTGTTAGAATTTTCTAGAACTCCTCAGTACAGTCTTGGCAAGCTAAAAATATTACAACTTGCAACCAACTGACCTCACCATAGTGCAGATAAAACAAACTTTATAAAAACAACAATTTAAGGTTAAATAAGCTTAAATAAAGGTGTTAAATACAAGACACTTGATCAAAGCTTCTGTACAAAGATAAACAAATTTGGCATTGTACAATTGATTGGCTGGCTCACACCATACATGATTCCAATAGTTAAGCAGTCTAACTGTTTGGATGAACATCAACTATATAAAATTAACTGAAGTTGGAAGTGGGCTAACCCCAGTGAGCCATTTACAAGGCATGTCTATTTTAGAAAATCAGAACACTGTTTATATTCAGGCACCATTTGTTCCTGCAAATAAATAATCTCTAATGTTTCTGCATCCAAACTAGTGTTAAACACATCAGTGCTAACATTTTATAAACACAGCTTTGTGACTATTCACTATACCTCCATTCTTATTGCTATGACAATGTGGACTGTGGAAATAAAACTACTGTACATACAAAAAAATAGAGCACCTTTTAAACATTAAAGTATATGTCTGGTTATTCTTTTTATCTTACAATACTGAAGCCCAAGCTAATGTAAATTGCTTTAACATCTTCACCAGCGCACCTGAAATGCAGGAACTAAAACCCCAAATATTCCTCTTCAGGCAAGCCCCAGCCAGAGCATCTTCTAAAAATGTCTAAAATGACACTAAGGATTTTTTACATTCATCTGCACACAAACAAATATCTGCTATTCTCTGCTTTCTTCATATGAATTAAAAGACTAATTACCACAGTTCTCTCTTCTTTTCAAATGAATAAAGCTGGATAGAGAACGTAGCAGAAACACCTAAAATGGATTGTGAACACAGTGAAATTATTACTCCGCTAATTCAAAAAAATACAGCTGTTACATTGCTCAAATAAGTATTTTCCATGGGCCCCAACATTAGGATTTTTTATCTATTGTATTGAAAAACCATTCTGTAAATTTCCTCAGTTGAGCAGCTGCTGTTTGAGATTCCTCCTGAAGTCTCATGTTATCTTGTCTCAGATGTTGTACCTCTGCTTGGAGGACTGCCTTGTCCTGTTTTTCCTGGTTAACAAAGATACAAGTTGATTAAAGTGAGTAGTCACGATGACAGCATTTATTTTTGTGGATAATATTTCTGTGCAAGTCATACAGCTATATTTTGTTGAGCTCCCTAACCCATCCTGGCAACTACTAAGTTAAATTCTCTGAATATGCTACAACCACCTCATTCATTCTGAGAAAATAATGTAAACTAGAAGGAAAACTAGATGTTACTTTAAATATAAAGACTGTTTTCTCCATTTAACAACAACAAAAAAAGGCATCAAAAGGATAACAAGTTTTTATCTATTACAAGTCATATGTGAGAGCCCAAGTCATAAGGAATTCAAATACATGTTAAGGAAGAAAAATATCTAATTCCATAATCTTCCCATACATGATTATTTTCTTACCAAATCAGGCTCATTTCTACCAGTCCTTGCATTGTCTCCAGCTTAGAAATTATACAGCAAACGAGACACAGAGCAAGTCAGTGTTACAGGATTAAGACATCACAAGGCAACAAGGATGATGAATTGGAGTGTTAACTACTTCACAATACTGCCTATGTCCATATCTCTATCCTCTCTTACATCCAATGTACAATAAAAGGAGATAAAGTGCCTCATTCTTTCTGGGGCATGACTATAGGTAGGGTAAAGACCCATAAACTACTTTGTTTTGGGCAACTTGTTCACTTAGCCATCCCCACAGGACCTTCTGCACCTTTGTATTCTGATCAACCACTGGGCTCTACCATTCATTAATTACACTGTCTAGTTTAACTAACATATTTTTTTCAAGTCCATGATGAATTCAGCTTAAAAATATAATTTACACCTGGAGACCAGTAATACTGATATTGATTTTTTACCTTTCTCAGGTCAGTTTGTAGTTGCCGGAGGATGACTTCTAGCTGGTTTACTTTTCCTGTCAGAGTACTCGGAGCATGTTCCCTGTAAAGTAAACCACTGCCTTCACTCTCAATTAGTTAAAACCATTTTCTCCCCCAACTTTTGCAGAGTAACACTTCAGTGACAGCAACGGGAACTAATCAATTAAGCACAGTCAGGAAAACACAGACAAAACCAGCATCAGCAAAAGACTATTACTGAACATAAACCCATTGCTACAATATGTGAAATGTGACACTTCCTCTCATATTAGGTAGAAATTGCAATGATTTCAAGAAAGGATGTTTTCAGAATTATTTGCACATACCCCCACTGTGCAAGCCAAACTTGCTGCTAAATGGTGAGCCAAACACATTTGTGAACAAGTTGCTTTCCGATAAGGACTGTACTCCTCTGAAGCAAGCTACAGCAGCAATTATTGTCAATCAAAAAAGCTGTTAAGAGTTCTTTTGTCTGGCCTGCAGTTTGGTCACTTCCAGTAAACCATAAACCTATGGCTTTATAGAATCATAGAATAGTTAGGGTTGGAAAGGACCTTAAGATCATCTAGTTCCAACCCCCCTGCCATGGGCAGGGAAGTCAAATATTTTGTTTAAAGGTCAAAACATGAAATATTGCCACAGGTTAATCAAATGCATAACTAAAGGAAAATACTGTGAATAGCTTCCATTTCCTGTATGACAATGAGCACTGTGGGAGACTGTTTCATACATGCTATAGATGAAACCAGCCATGATGTGAATCATTTTGTCAAGAAGAGAGAAGTTTTATATACAAAGCTGAATCAGCTGCTTCATACAAGTGCATAAATTTGATAGATCAAACAATGCTAAAAGTGGAACGTTTTTAATAGTCTCTTGCAATTTTTACTAGGCCGGGGAAAGATATGGACTTAGAAGTCATTACAATAAATGTGCTTTACCATGTAAGTAAGCTAATTTGTGTAAAATTGGTTCAAATTAAAATGCAATAGTCTAGCAAGCAAGAAGAATTTTCCCTCCATTTCTTATTCTTCCATTCTTGCAACTGAAGAGCAAAACTAATAAAAAACATGTTTTTCTTTGAAAGTGTGCTAGTGGACAGATTATACTGCTGAATCTGTGTTTCTAACACGTATATTCCTCACAGCAGGGAAGATGGAGAAAAACCAAACAAAATCAGAACCAAACAAGCAAAAAAAGACAAACCAAAAAACCAACCAAATAAAAAAAACCAAAAAAACCACAAATCAAACCCCATAAAAACCAAAAAGAGAGTAATTTCTCAGAGCACTAGCAAGAATTTAAAGAATTGAACAGTTTGGCATTAACATTTCCTGCAGCCCTCAGTTACAGGTTCTCTTCATTAATTTACTTCTCTATAAATAAAAAATTATGGATTTGCAAGTAGTTAATAGTTGCAAAAGACAGGTAGGAACACCTGTTTCAAGTTCTGAGCCATTTGCTGCAGATCAGGTTATTTCATACTATAAAGCTGAGATGCTATCATCAGTTCTACTCAAATGAAAATAAAAAAAAGCATGACAAATTATTATTGCATAGGAGAGATGCAGAGAAAAATCTGAGTAGCTGAAACTCTGCATCTAACCGTAGTCTACATTAGAGGTCTATTCTAATGAGGGTGCTATATCTGACTGTAAACTACAAACTTTCTAGGTAGAACTGCTCAGAGGCTGATTCCAAGAAACAACATTTTTCACAGTTAAAGATATGGTCAGTCAGGGTAATAGGTCTGCCATCAAGTATCAGTGAAACACACAGACAGACAATTTGATGTGCAACATTAGGAAAAAATCTTTTCTTAAAAGGTTTTTGTAAGAAATAAACTTTAACTCTGACATACCCAGCGGCCTCAAGGAAATCTTTTCCATCTGTGGGACTCTCATCCAAAGGTAACTCTTGTGCTCCTTCCAAACCCTGAGCTTGCTGCATATCATTCAAGGTGCAAAAAGATGCTACTCTCTGATCTGTAAAAAAGCAACATAAGGATACATTTAAAGCTGGACATATGTACAAAATAAAAGAATATATTACAGCCATTATCCTGGTTCAGTTGGAAAAATGTATGTATGTTTCTACATCACAGCTTTGAAAATAATCAGCAGATGTAGAGTTTATTCAACTAGTTGGCTTCCCCACACCTGCATCCAAAGGCAACCCCAAAGCAAGTATTTTTTGAGTCTATCAGTAGAGTAAGACAGATTTGTTTGGACCAGTTAATGCTGATACGAACAGTAAATTGGTCTTGATGAAATCTGCAGAAAACCATTTGAGAATTCAGGGCCACAATCAATGACAACAATAATTCCACAAACAGGTTTGCATTTCCCATGGACTTAAAGCCATCAGATTCCTCAGAAATCTGCACTATTCGTTTTGTACTGTTTTACTGTCTCAAGCATTTGCAGAACCTAACGGTAATCTGCATACTTGAAAAACAATAAATTCACACTCTTTTCATCAATTGAGTTTTTGTTATATATATTACTAAGGAATGCTATTATCTACATTGGATTCCACTAGAACATAATCTAACAAGCACAGATGTAATTACCTATGGATATACAGTGTGGTTGCCAAAATACATCAGTCACCACATAATAGAAGTATGCCATGCAGATCATCATTGCACAGAACAGGAGTAAATGATGCATTCATTAGGATTTAATTTGTCTTCTTTAAAAAAAACAAAATATCCATATTCTGTGGAGATTGATTTAACTTATTTCTGTCAAACAAAATTCCATGTCTGTAGGCTCGTATAAACTCTGGTGACAACATGCCTGCCTTGCCCTTTCTCCCCTTGCTCTACCACCCCACAGGCCCGAAGCTTGCATTATCATGCAAACGTGCAAACATAGGAAATATTAAAAAAAGTTTACAAAAGGCAAAAGTCATCAATCCCAGACCATCACCTAGAAACGGCGTGTGATGACAGAACGGCCCAAATTCTTCATCTGAGTCAAAACCTGGAATAAGATTTAGAATGTTCCTATAAACAAGACAGTCCATCTCCACTGAAGCAGCTGTGGCCCTCATGTACAGTGCACTCAGTGGGATATTCCCCATGCAACCCATGCTGGCTCTCACTTGAAGCCTTGCAATGCCATTTTTACACGACACTAACATTACAGTGAAGCATGAGGTGTCATGCCCCATGTCTTTAACAGTAGTACCCAGTATTGCGACACACATGAGAACTTGGCATGATGCCTTAAAGACAACCCTCCAAACTATTATTGCTCAAACAGTGAATAAAGGCCACACCACTTTAACTAGGAAGGAAATTTTGTTTAATTTTGTTTAATTTTATTCTACCAAATAAAAATAGGAAATGACTAGAAAGCTCTTTGAAGGGAAATTTTGTAAATGAATAGTTTTAAGGAATAGTGAGGAACGACAATTCATGAATAACATTATGAAAAAAAGTTGCATGCAATTTTTGTCCTATTTTAAAGATAACAGATCATTTTCCCTGCTTTTATCCTTATTTCTGGCTGCTGCTACATCTCAGCAAATATGAACTGACTGTTTCATAGTGCTGACAATAAGGTAAGAATTTTAAATACTTAAACAATGACATCATTTACAGATTTAAAACTTTCTAAGTTAAATAAATTTAATTAGAACATATAAGCAAAAAATAGCTTCCCAGATCGAACACAGTATGTAGGCCAGAAACAAGACAGTGTAAGCAGTTTGGAGTGCATATCTAATCACTAACTTCACCTTTATACTGTTCACCTTTTCATTACCACTTGTTAGAGGAAAACAAAGCCAGCAACAAATGTTTTGCTGTTGCTGTTTCTTCTATGGCAAACAGTTGGTAACATGGGGCATTGTGTCTCAAAGGCAATTCTACTATAATATAATAAATCTCTATTTTTCTCCCTCTGATGACTAAGCTTAATTGAAGAGAATTGCCATTTGTCTGGTTTATTGCATCAGTTGAGAAAACATTTTGTCAGCTTGATCTCCCCAGCAGTATATGAAATCATCTTTTTCTTGATAGATATAAAAGCAGGTGCAAAACCAGGTACATGCAGCTGTTAATGAAATCACAGGACACAATTTTAAACCACAGTATTTTAAAATATTTTTGTATTGTTTCGACCCACAACAAAAATATAAAAAGATGATGTCTGCAATGAAGTGTAATGTGTGGATTAACTTTTTCTTCCTTGCATAATCCCTAATGAATTTCAACTCCACAATCTAAAAATAACACTTGGAGTGAGAAATAAATTGTTAAACCTTTCCTATTTTCCTAGTATAACTTAAACATATTTTTCTGATATTCATATCTTTCTTTGCAAAATAGGAAAACATATTCTCACATTCATCAGGTGAGGAATAAAGTCACCATGTGGCCGCTAATAACTAGGAGTCTCCAATGATAAAACATACTATTTAAATTCCTATGTTGCTCTTCAGAGACTAGCCAGTTCCTCAATTTTCAAAAGTCAGGTTAGTGTTAAAATCATTCTCTGAACAAGTTAGTAACACATAAGTCTCCACAATAAATACTGTATCAACAAGATGCTGGACTAGCAAAATATTTTGCCTGCTCTCCCTGCAAGTATTCACGCTTAGCAACAGTTTCACCAATTTAGTATTTAAATTAGAACTGGTTTAAAACCTGAATTGTGGTGAAGGTTGAATTTGTACTTCAAAGTGCAGTATCTTCCTGCTGATTTTTGGTTTATTTGTTCTTAACAGAATTGGCTTGACTCTATACTCATGAAAATGAAATCAAAGCTACCTTCCACTGACAGTTAATCTTACAAAAGAAAAATCAACTATTTCTGGCTATGATGCTGTAGATATAAATTCTGTTTCTTCCAAACCACAGGGACACCTCCTATAAAGTTCAAGTGATATGTGCATACTAAATGGAAGAACATACATGCAAATTTCAGAGCTCTCATTTTTATCTGGGACATCCTTTCCAAACCCTACATAGGACCCGTGCACAGAAAAGTATTTACAAAAACATATTAGTGTTTATATTAAAACTTTAAGTAACAGTTGACTTGTCTCATGTTTGGTCTTCCTAAAATTCATGTCTCACTTTAAAATGATAGAATTGCACAGTTGTCACCAATAGGAATTTGAATCTGGATTTTCATTGTTCAAGGCTACTAGCAGAGGCCAGAAAAAAACTTCAGACAATTCTGATATACTGGAAAGCAGAAAAGACTAAAATGAATATAGTGCATGAAGTTGATCTCTCATTATTAAGGCAAAGTCTATCCACAAACATACACTGACATCTGCACTGAAGCAAAAAAGTTACACATGCATGCATTAGAAATGACCAAATGTTAACAAAATATTTTCCTTATTTTTTCTAGCAGTTTAACACACTAATTTGATTAAAATAATTATCTGTCTTGCTGAATGCTTCACTTCTTTCTCATTATGTTATGTGCAGCATTACTTGCATTAAGCTATAAAGATTTTAAAATGAAACACTAAAATAATATTAATTATAGCAGCACAGATGTTTCTGCAAAGATAAACTGGCAGTAAGAAACACTGCATTCTGATTGGCACTAGTAGATGTTCACAAAAAAAAGTCAGAAGTTGAACCATCTATTTTAATGAATTAAATCAGAGACATCAGAGGGACTTTCATGGGCTGTTAATGCCCACAGTATTATTTACCAAACACTAAACAGCTTTTGTAAAAGCACAATAAATCCAGTATAAGGTAGCACAAATGGTAAAAAGTTCTATTTATAATAACAATCCATATTTATGCTTGGTTCAAATCTCTTCTACAATGACAGTAACAGATAAAGACTGTATCTGTTGTTTCTCCTTCTATTCCCCAAAACATCAAACAGATCCATAATTAGCCACCAGCAACATAATAAATATGTTGAAAGCCAGCCCTTCTTCCCTAACCTGGAGATCTATTGGAAGGATAATGCAAAAAGATAATTAAAAAAATGCATTCTCTTCCATATTCTTCTCTGAGTTTTTTTTAATTCTCCTTTTTCTGTTTTGGCATTCCAATTTATTCTGTAAATTCCCATATCTTTATCTTTACTCAGTTCAACATGCTTTTTTTTTTTTTGCTTCAACTTCTCATTTTTCACTACAACTGCCCTCCCTAAACCCTACCTCTTTTGCCGTACAGTCGTACCCAGTTCTATCAGATTTTTAGTGTTTCCTTCAGGGATGGATGCAAAAATATTACAACAGTGTACTTCCAGCATGTCACCAGCTCCTTGGTTACGGCCTCTCTGATTCTTCTACCAAAAAAAGAGAAGGGAACTAGAAGTATCCAATCCATGCGTGAAAGAAATGGAAGGCTACCCCTTGCTACCGACTGAATGTATGATAAAGGCGACCTCTGGATAAATATCAAACACTATGTTCTGTGAAGGAAGCAGTGCGAAGACCTAAAATAACATCACACTGTGTTCCAGCTTATGGACACTGACCCACAACAGGCACAGCTCAAGCAAAACTCCTTACTGACACAGCTTCTGGAGCCTGTGGAGTTAACACCTGCAGAGCTCACCACTATGAAGACCTGCCTTAAGAATAACAGAGGGTTTTCAGGAAAAGTTTGCAGTAAATATTCCACTTCCTACAGAAGTTCTTGCCAAGCAAAAGCAGTGAAAATGACATGCTCACAAAGTGAAAAGCATTATCATCATACTTTCAATTCAAAAATATAAAGTACCGGCTTAACACCCTCATAGACCACAGCTAAAAAACTACTGTTCTACACAGGACCAAGGCTTCAGTTCAGATAAAAGCTAATACTAGTTAAGAAACAACAGTCAACTGTTTATTTGGGGGAAGGGCAGGGTAACTAAAAAAAATGAGACTAGTGTTCTTGTTACACCCATGAGTAAAAGCTGAATACAGATAATGGTAGCAAAAACCTTGCTACTATATTTAATTCTTAATCCAATTAACAGCAATGTTATAAACACCTGAAATATTTTAAGACAGACAGATGAAGGATTGTGAAGCCTATGTTATGGACATTGAACTGATCAAAATATCTAAGTTGTCAATACACAATCTAGAGAGATCACAGGAGAAATTCCCTGACATTGGAACCAGATTGGTAATTCTAATTAACCAGTATTAAGAAAAGACCTCGTACAAAATCGTGTATCTAGGTTCTAGAACAGAACACAATTTTAAAATACTAGGTTGGCAAAGCCAAACTAGAGAACAACTCTAACATTAACTTCTTCAACCAGTATTAAAAAAGTCCTATCTGGTTTGTGCTCTTTTTTACTGAAGGGTCAGGATTTTTTTGAGACTGCCCTACATAAATGTGACCATATTTTCACCCAGTTTAATAGAAAGATCAAAGCAGTTTTACATTCAGAAGTGGGCGAACTTTAGAACCATCCACTGTCTTTTCACACTGATATAATGCAGAACAGCAATTCCAAGCTATTTATAAATAGTAAGCTGAAGCAACTCCTCAGTCAACAACATTAAAATACATAGAGAAGCTGCATCTGCTGGTTCATATCCAACATATTCACTCTGATTTTTTTATGACATGCGTATCAGTTATTTTTTTAAATGACACTTAAATTTCAAGACATAAGATAGGGGAAGTTGAACAACAGCTTAAAAATTCAGTTTCTTGTAAAAAATCAAACTGCAGTACTGTGAATTTAGTCAAAACATTTTATAAATCCTTTAGCATACACAGATGTCTCTACTGCAGAGTCCTAAACAGAAAAAGATTAAATTCCCTCATACAAAACTAGATTATTATTTACTATTCAAATTCTTATAATACTTAAAAAAAACCACCAAAAAAAAACCCCAAAACAACGGACAATTTTGGTTGATACTCAAGGATCACCTGCTACAAGCCCAGGAGTGTTGTGTCCCAACTAGAAGGAAGTGCTGCAGGAGGGCCAGGAGACCTCCTTGGATGGATAAGGAGCTGCTGAGGAAAATTCAA
>JAOEHX010015977.1:0-20762 GCA_025448015.1 Bolborhynchus lineola | reverse complement strand
GTGGCAGTGTTCAAGGCCAGGTTAGGCATAGCCTTGGGTGATATGGTTTAGTGTGAGGTGTCCCTGCCCATGGCAGGAAAGTTGGAACTAGATGATCTTAAGGTCCTTTCCAAACCTATCTATTCTATGATTCTATGATTCTATGATCCACTTGAAGCTCTTCAGTACTGGCTGCAGGGAGGCCACCTTCAGCAGCAGGGGTAGAGGATTTCTGATCTCCTGAAAGTCTTTGCATCTCTTTGATAGGAATAGCCAAGACTGATTACTGGTTAGATTAGTATGCAGAAGGTATATTGCTTTTATATACAGTCAGTGGGAACAGGAGAGAGGTAGGTTTTATCTATTTTAACAAATAGTACAGCTCAAAGCAGTTGTATCTGTAGAATGAAACAGGTGATGCTGAGGTCCCAACATCCATTCCCATGTGTTTCAGGATTTCTTACTTAGGCTTAGCTCTACTTTAGCTCCATAGACTGGAATCTCATCAGCATTTGCGTTGCATTAGGTTCACTCCAGGAGTGTATGATTTGTGTTAATTTTCTCCACATGGAATACAGGTAGCAGTCCTGAAGTCTGCTCTGCCATGCAGCCAATGCATGGTAAATGGTTATGACTGTGAGAATTTCTTCAAACAAGTATTCCTGGTATAACTGAAATTCTTCCTAATGTAACATCTTAATCTCCTCTGAAGAGCTAGGACAGGTGTTTTGCATTTTCTTTAGTCTATCAGCCTGGTGAGTTTCAGTTGCCTTCAGGGCAGCTAATGCAGTTTAATTTGCCGTGTTCTCCAAATGCCTGTCCATTATGGCATAGACTTCCCATAGGACCTGCATCATATTTGGTAGCCTCACCTGGGTGATTCAGATACCACAGGGCATTTCTAATGTTAATAGATATCTGCATTTAGGCAACTGAACCAAGTGCTTATACATTTATTTTATGGTGGCTTGATTGCCCTTACCCTCTTGTTTTGCAGGCATGGGAGACACAGCTCTGGGCACAACTGTATGCGTTAGTCATGCTGTATCTCAGTTATCTTAATTATAAAGATACTTCCTAAGTACTGGAGACTAAGTAAGTTCAGCATCTTCCTCTGGCTGATTTAGAATATGGACAGGGACTTGAAGTTTACTTTCTGCTGAAAGAATATCCTAACAAACAAGCTATAGAGTCTGCTGTGTACTCAGGTAAAAGATGCACATGTAAGATTAAAAAAAGATCATAGGAGTGTCTGAAAGTATTTCCATAAACATATGGAAAGCTGAAGATTTTTAACTAGAACAGCAGTTGCCTATGCTTCCTCCCACCCCTCAAGAACCCTAATTAGTGATATTTTAATTTGTTTGTAGATGAGCAGTAAATATTTTGAAACTTTGCTTTCACCTTAAATAACATTAAAAAAAATAATCTTTACAGTGGTTTTTAATGATGTTGTTGTGAACCCTCCTCATGGAAAGTTTCACAAAGGTGAAAAGGAAACAGTGTTCATCAATCCTGTGCCTGCATTTGAAGGAAGGGCATGCAACTTCGATATTTCCTTCCTCCTTGCATACCAACATCATGCAGGTTTGCAATGATAGACAATCACTCCCATTCTTCGGGCCACAAAAAATGAAAGGTAAGAACCACTTACACAGAAATTAGAGCCATAAAATGTGAACATTTGTCATTTTGTCTGACAGTAGTCTTGTGCCTTTGTGCTTGCAGCTGTGTTACGGAATTTACATTCTTTCAGAGATAATTCTGCTGGTGCCAGACTACAGCTATGGAGGGACAGATGGATTAGCAGAGTATATGCATAAAATATAAAAGCCACGTGGGAGCACATCATGCATTACAAAATCATAAATTTATGACTTTCCTTTTACTGTTAGATTAGAGCAGCGGTTTGAACTCTTTGCTCATATTATTTCAGACCAGTAAAATTTAGCAATGTATACCTTCAGAAGTATTTGGAAATCACTATTTTTCTTGTGTTAGGGCAGAGAGCTTTTATTATATTTTAGTATTTTAACAGAATGTGTAATTTTTATTCTTATCACACAGTGAAATACCTCCATGAAAAAAAGGATTAAAAAAAAGAAATCAGATTTGGCTGAACTTGTCATTTATTAAAGGATTATTCCTTTTCTGTGATTTACCTTTAAGGAGAAACAGAATCTGCATATACATAATTTATATTAATCTATGCTAGGTAGGCTTCGTGCATTAAGCACAAACTTCCTCAGGACCTTGTGAGTTTTACTTTAGATTAAAAAGTCATGTTCAGTTTACAATAGCAAGCACAAAGGGTTACATTTCCTACTTTTGAGCAGTGGTGATCACAAGAAGTATAATTGTAACCCGATGTAGCATAAAATTCACAGTTAGGATAGGCAGAGTTGTGCAGAATCATGCTCTTTAAATAGATATATTGAAAGTTCATCTTTACTAATTAATTCAGTGAAGATTGAGTAAAGGTAGCAAAATTGCTGACAGCTCTCAACCGCCCCATAATTCCTGTTGTTAATCTCTTTTTAGAGTGATGATTCTGTTTGTAAAAAGACCAGTAAATACCAATTTCAATTAAACTTTTTTTTTTCTCAGATATGTTTGAAGAGATTATATAACATATTTACTGGTGTGTCATGGTTTAAGCTCAGCCAGTAACTCAGAACCTTGCAGATGCTTTCTCATTCCCCTCACTCCCCTTACTTCCCCCCAGCTTCCGGAGGGATGGGGAGGAGAATCGAAAGAATGTAACTCCCACGAGTTGGAATAAGAACAGTCCTGTAACTAAGGTATAACATGAACCGCTGCTGCTACCACCAATAATAATAATGATAAGGGAAATAACAAGGGAAGAAAATACAACCTCTCACCACCCGCTGACCGATATCTACCCCAACCCAAGCAGTGATCTAGCCCTTCTGGGTAACTACCCCCAGTTTGTATAATGGGCATGATGTGCTGTGGTATGGAATATCTCTTTGGTCAGTTTGGGTCAGGTGTCCTGCCTCTGCTTCCTCCCGGCTTCCCCTCCTCCCTAGCAGAGCATGAGACTCAGAAAGTCCTTGATCTGAGCAATCATTACTTAGCAGGAGCTGAAAACATTGGTGTTATCAACGCTGTTCCCAGGCTGAAAGTAAAAAACACAGTGCTGCACCAGCTACTAAGGAGAAAAATGACTGCTACTGCTGAACTCAGGACACCAGCCTTAAAACTCAAATATGAAGGTTTTTAAGACCCTCTAGGAAGTAAGTGTGGATATCGATTATGTTCAAGATTCCTCTTCTGTGTAAAATACTACCTAAAGCATGATAAAAGATGAAAAAAAACCTTGATTCTCTTTATATTTTGTACATTGCCAATAGCAATATATGGAGTAGTGAAAGCTTAGAATTTCTTGCAAAAAATCCAAACTGAAACAGAAATAAACATTCTGCTTAGTGACCAGACTATTCACAAACATATTTGCTGTGTTATTTGGGAATACCTTGCCTCTGTGTTCTAGATTGTTAAGGGAAATTACAGAGCTGAAAAGAATAGACTAACAACCTTCATGATTGTTCTTCAGGTTCCATTTTTTCATTGTAGCAGTTCTGATTGTCTTTCATTAAGGCCCACAAATTAGCTGTGTAAATAAAATAAAAATGTTTTATCATTGTGGTGTCTTTGATTTTTTTTTAATCTCTTGATTATTGCTATTTTATTTATATACACAAATTTTGTCTTCTCAGAATTTAATAAAAACATTAGTTTTCTTTTTACAGCCTGAATAATAGAACTCATTGTTAAAAAAATGTGAGTTTTTTAAATTTAAAGAAACCGTTGTTTGTGTTTTTTTACTGCCTGTTACTCGTAATAGGTGGATAATTTTTTCCAGTAGACTTGTTTGAGACCAGAAAGCCTTTTGCAGCATTTATTTCTTTGGAATCCTGCAACAATATATGGAAAGCACAAAATTATGTTTACCAGATACTTTGGAAGAGTTAATTTTTATTAATGATTTTGTGGAATAGAGCAGTAAGATTTTGTTGTTTTTTTTTTTAATTTCTATTTATGGGAAGAATTCATACATAATCAGATTACCTGTTCAATTTTTTAAGAAATTAATAGAATATGGAGAGAAATATTTTTCTGTTCTCAAAAAATAATATGACTCAGAATGTTTAAATTAAATAGCTACGCTTTCAGCCAAAAGTATTATGAAAATTTCTACTTGCATGCATTTCAGTTTTTAGAATTGGGCTACTAAACAGCTTAGTTACTGATTGCCATTGACTAGCTGTTCAACCTTAGGAATGCTAAGACCCCTATTTTTTCTGTGAGAAGCCAAATGGTTTTCCTTAACACCTATGGTTCTTAGGCACAATTGTTCTGTCAAGGGATGGGATGCATCTAGCAGTAATCTGTTTTGTGGTCTCTAACATACTAAGAGGAAAACCAAGAAGAGTACAAGTAATTATGAATGCTTCCTTACTCTTGCAGACCATAGCACAGCTCTAAGAGTGGAAAGAAAGAAACAGACAAATAAATCAAAGACAAATATGTTATTAGTGGTGGATTTAGACTAGACATTAGGAAGAAATTCTTAACTGTGAGGGTGGTGAGACATTGGGGTAGGATGCCCAGAGAAGCTGTGGATGCCCTGTCCCTGGAAGTGTTCATGGCCTGGTTGGATAGGGCTTTGAGCAACCTGGTCTAGGGCAAAGTGTCCCCATCCGTGGCAAGGGAGTTGGAATTAGATGAACTTTAAAGTCCCTCCCAACCAAAACCATTAGGTGATTTTATAATTCAATGATTAACAAACTAAACAATATAAAACCCTGAAATATCGCTACATTAAATTTCAAGATAGGCCCTCTTTGCTGTCACTCATATGCAGATTCATCAGTCTGTGAGCGGTCTTCTAAGCAGGTCAATCAACCTCTAATGCCAGTTAGTCCTCCTCTGTGACAAACACTAGGTACAGGAGAAGATACAATGTCTGAGAGTTTCCAGCAACATACAAGCTTATATAACTTCTTCAAGATCACTTTTCAAGTCTAAAATCCCCACAAACTGGAACTTTCTTAGCTGTAGGTGAGAAAGACAATTTAATTTTGGATCGCACAGTGCTGTCTCCACCAGGTGCTTTCTGGAAAGTGAGAAGGATACACTTGGATTTAGAATACAAGAAAGACCTAGAAGTCCCCCATTTACATTATGGTATAAACTACCATTAAAAATATAACCCACTTCTAAACCAGTTAAGACAAACAGTATGCTTTCTTTTGTTATTTACATTTTCCTAGATTTTGCCTATCAAAAACTTAGCAAATGCTCGACTAAGATTTGCACAATGTGTAAGGGCAGATATGTTGCACATATGCCTCATTGACAGACATGCTGAGAAGCTATCTTTTGAAAGATCTTGGGAAACACTGTTAAAGATAGTAGACTCAGTGAAAAAGAACAGGATATTGTCAGTATTTTGGTTTATACCATGCACCCAATGTAAGAATTTAGTATTTGCAAATGCTATACTATTTAGCCTAAACAGACACAGCGAAATTGCAGGTGAAAACCATATTCTGAATTAATTCGGTATTGGATGCGCCAATTGTTTTTCTTTCCTAATGCTACTTTCCTAATAATAGACATTCTGCACTTCTATTATGCTCATATTGCTCAAGGAAACAAAATCCACCAACCAGCAAGATGGATCCAGATGTAACACTCAGATTCTCCTGTACTGGTGACATCCATGTGGTAGGAGAAATGCAAATATTCTGTCAACACCTATGATGAACCTGTATGATTTTTAGTTAATGGAAGCTGAAGTATGGTACAATTATGCTTTAGTAGACAGATTATATTCCATTTCTGCTGTATACAGAAGATGCAAGGAAACACAAGCAAGAAGAAAGGGAAATTTTCTTATAAACCAAAGAAGACCTCTTTCAGTGTATTACAGATTTAAAGCATTGTAAAACATCAAAGTAATTCACAATAAAATGGTATTCTTCTTAAATTGAAAGGGTTTTTTTTCCCACTGCCTATGTATTTTCCATAACATATTACATTGAGTTCTCAGTGACAATAAACTATGAATGTTTTGCTTTAGAAATGTCACAAAACAGAATTATGGAAGCCAGTAATCTCTAAATAGTTTGTAAGATGTTTTTGTATAATTTGATAGTATTTGGAGAATCAATCTCTTCTAAACTTCAGCAGTTGCTTGGAGAACTGAAGTTTCTACAGTGTTGGACCAGTGATTTATTTTGGTATATTACCTGCTCTTTTCAACTGGCTTTTGTTATAGGCCCCAGGGGAAAGGATAAGAAACTACCAAATACACATTTGAAAGATAATTTGCCACAGGAAAAAAGCCCTTCTTTTATTTCCAGTACTTAGGAAGACATGAGAGATACACTTTTAATCACAAGAAAGAATATCCTACACATTTTTTATCTTACTTAGATGTTTTTGAGACTAAATAAAACTGACAAACTTGGTTTGAGTTTTATTAATGCTAGGGTTATATAATGGATAAATAATAATATTATATATTAACCACTGATCTCAATGACTGTGCAGAACTGTGCAGGCAAATTATGCAGTCTGTAATGCAATAGCAAGTAAGAAACAACTTTTCAAATCTCAAATCTGATATGATATCCTGGTTCATCTGATATTCCAGGGGTTAGTCATCAAAATGAGTTCCACCATATTACATTTAACGTGGCCTAAACTGGTTGTTAAAACCCTGATTTTGCTGTAATTTTGAACTGAATAAGGAGGAAGTGATTTTACCTAATTGTTGGGATTAGAAAACAAACTGGATTTTATACCAAGAAAAAATGGAGATTGAAACAGTGAAGAAATTCTCTCTTTTTAATATTTCTGATAATTAGGATTTGCAACTGAGAAGATTTAATGATCTAGAAGAAGGAAATTTTTATGAAGCACAGTCTTGTATAAAAATAACATTAGCTGCAATGTGAACGCCTGACAGCCTCTTCTAATGTAAAGAATATCTTCGTAGCATATTCTTGCTTTGTATAAATACATACCGGTCAGAGATATAGGGATATAGAATCCTAGAATCGTACAAGCATGGAAGAATTAGAATTGAAAAGAACCGTAAGATCATCAAGTTCCAACCTCCTTGTCATAGACAGAGACACCTACTACTAAGTTCAACTATTCTGCAGTACATAATGAAGATACCCTTCCCAGCATCCCTATAGGCCCCCTTCAGGTACTGGAAGGCTGCTATGAGGTCTCCATGCCGCCTTCTCTTCACCAGCCCCAACTTTCCCAGCCTGTCTTATTACAAGAAGTGCTTCAGTCCCCTAATTATCCTTGTGGTCCTTCTCTGGACTTGTTCCAAAACTTCCATGTCCTTTTAAAGTTGAGGACACCAGAACTGCACAGAGTACTCCCAAGTAAGGTCTTACGAGAGCAGAGTAGAGGGGAAGGATCACCTCCCTCTACCTGCTGGTCATGCTGCTTTTGATGCAGTCCAGGATACGGTTGGCTTTCTGGGCTGCAAGTGCACACTGAAGCTGGCTCATGTTCATTTTCTCATCAACCAAAACTTCCAGGTCCTCCACAGGGCTGCTCTCAATCTCTTCTCTGCCCAACCTGGCGCTGTGCCTGGGATTGCTCAGACTCAGGTGTAGGACCTTGCACTTGGCATGGTTAAACTTCATCAGGTTGGCATCAGCACACCTCACAAGTGTGTCAAAGTCCCTCTGGATGGCATTCCTTCCCTCCAACATATCAACCAAACCACCCAGCTTGGTGTCATTGGCAAACTTGCTGAAGGTGCACTCAACCCCACTCTCCATGTCACCAACAAAGATATTGAATGAGACTGGTCCCAACACTGGTCCCTGAAGGACACCACTCGTTACTGGTCTCCAGCCAAACACTGAGGCGTTGATCACAACTCTTGGCTTGCAGCCATCCAGCCAGTTCCTTATCCACTGAGTAGTCCACCTATCAGATTGATGTCTCTCCAATTTAGAAACAAGGATGTAATGTGAGACAGTACCTAATGCTTTGCAGAAGTCCAGGTAGATGACATCAACTGCTCTGTCCCTACCCATCAGTTCCATAGCCTCATCATAGAAGGCCACCAGATTGGTCAGGCAGGATTTCCCCTTAGTGAAGCCATGCTGGCTGTCACCAAGTACCTTGTTGTTTTTCATGTGCCTCAGCATGTCTTCCAGGAGAATCCGCTCTAAGATTTTGCCAGGCACAGAGGTGAGGCTGACTGCTCTGTAGTTCCCCACCTCATCCCTTTTCTGCTTCTTGAAAATGGTGGTTATATTTCTCTTTTTCCAGTGGTCAGGAACTTCACCAGACTACCATGATTTTTCAAATATGATGGACAGTGGCTTAGCAACTTCATTTGCCAGCTCCTTCAGGACCTGCGCATGCATTAAACCAGGTCCCATGTACCTGTGTATGTTCAGGTTTTTAAGATGGTCTCGAACCAGATCCTCTCCTACAGTGGGCTCAGGATCTTCATTCTCACTGTCCCTGCATCTGGCTTCCAAGACTTGGGTGGTGTATTCATAGCATTTGCCAGTGAAGACTGAAGCAAAGAAGTCATTAAGAACCTCAGCCTTCTCCAAATCCAGGGTAGCCTGTTCTTTCAATAGCTTCCAGAGGGGGCCTTTATTGTCCCTAGTCTCTCTTTTATTCTCAATGTACCTATAGAATTCCTTCCTGTTATCTTTAACATCCCTAGCCAAGTTTAATTCTAAGTGGGCCTTAACTTTCTTAACCTGGTCACTAGCTTCCTGGACAGCGCCCTGGTATTCTTCCCAGGCCGCCTGTCCTTGCTTTTACCTTTTATAAGCCTCTTTTTTCCTTCTAAATTTCCTCAACATCTCCTTATCCATCCAAGGAGGTCTCCTGGCCCTTATGCTGCCATAGTTGGGACACAACACTCCCGAGGTTGTAGTAGGTGATCCTTGAATATAAGTCAACAGTCTTGGGCCCCTCTACCTTCTTGGGCAATATCCTATGGAACCTTACTAAGCAGGTTCCTGAATAGGCCAAAGTTTGCTCTCTTGAAGTACAGGGCAGTGAGCTTGCTGCATGCTCTTCTCACTGCCCTGAGGATCTTGAATTCGACCATCTCATGATTGCTAAAACCAAGACTGCCCTGTAGCGTCACATTTGCAACCAGCCCTTCCCTGTTGGTGAGCATGACATCAAGAATGGCACCCCTTTTTGTCAGCTCCTCTATTACTTGCAGAAGGAAGTTGTCTTCCACACAATCGAGGAACCTCCTGGATTGCTTGTGTTGGGCCATACTGTCCCTCCAGCAGACATCATGGTGGTAACAGATATGAGTTAGATAAAATAAAACCTGTGTGAAATGCAAAGTTTCATTGCCTTTGAGTGTTTCAATAACCTAGCAATTCAATGAAATTTTTAATTCCCATTTTTATTTAGGACAGATGATATCAAGTAATGATGAAGTCTTTTTTGGTTAAAACCAATGGATTAGACAACTTTTTATACCTCCTATGTTTAAGGCTTTTTTTTTTAAAAAAAAGGGAGTTAGAGATGGTGAGCAAAATCAGATTCAAGGGTGAGACTTAGTTTAGGATACGTAACTTGGCCTCAAAGTGAACTGACGGAGTAACCCAATTTGCTTGTGCAACCCTGATGCACTGTACCAGACCTTTGGACGCCTTCAATGTATAATTGGCTTTCTGTGAAAAAAATATGGGACAATAACATTTGTAAGTAAGCGAGCAAAATCAAACAATTAGTAATAGCTGAATGATTTTGTGAACTAAATCCTATTGTACAGTCAATTCAGAATAGCATGACTGGAAAAAAAAATGCAAACTGTAAATGTACTGGATGAGTCAGTAAAATCAAAATAATTGTACCTTCAATAGATTTCTTCTTTGGTGGAAACGGCCTGCTAAAACAACATCTTCAAAAGTTCCAAAATCCAATATTAAACTGGTGCTACCAGTGGAAGATTTCCAGAACCAAGGCCTAGGTGCTTCTGGATGGGTGCATTTAATTTGCTTACATGACAGGAACAAAGCAAGAACACATGTGAAGTGTGATTCACTGTACTTCAGGCTTCATGAATGAATCACTCCTGACAGCTTTCCTCCAGAGCTTTCCCAGCTCCTGCCTTCCTCTTGATGCACTATCACTACTATCTGCTAATCTGTAGTGATGTCTACAGCCATTTCTCTTTTGCCATGTATTGGTACCACAGTCAGGCATGCCTGATTGTGAGCTTGCTAGCAGTAATCCACACTTTCTGTTCTCCAGCTGCTAAAAGTACAGTGTCAAAGAAACAGTTCAATAAGCCTATGATGGAAGGACTCCTTTTCAAAGTACTTAAGAGCTTTAATGCTACAAAGTCTATCTCTTACTAGTAATTTATGTCTTGTGACGATCTTGAGTTTGGAGTTTGCAGTTCTGTCGTGAAATAGAGAGAAGACAAAATCACCACATCTGGAGGAAAGACTATTAAGGGCATTCTTGCATAGCCTGAAGTGAAGAGCAAAACTGTTTGAATTAAACAGCAAAAATATAATCAACCGATAAAGAGCTTTTTTTTTCTTGACAAAAAGATGATTCTTTTGCTTGAGTAGGTGTGTGCACATTCACATATGCAGGAAACAGTTTGTATGTCTGATCACAATCTTTAAAGTGTATATCCTGTTGCCAAATGTCCCTTAGGATAACAGTTTTTGCAAAAAAAAAAGATCAACATTTTTGCCTCAGTTTTCCAGTGAGACTATATATTTACAGCTCTAATAAGCTATAGAAACTCCAGGAAGCTGACATAGTTTACGAATAGCGAGGTCACTGAGAATTCAGCTTCAGTGTCCTGTTTAAAACTGCATTTTCTCTGTGCCTTTTTGTAGCTATGCCAATGCAAGTGACTCTGATTCTTCTGTGACTGTTGTCAAGAAAAGCCTAATTTGTGTTTTCCCTTCAATGTTTAATTACCAAGAAGATAGTGTTCTTTTTTGGTGGTGGTGGTTGTGGTGGGAGTTTTTTTTGTTGTTCATGCAAAACAAAGATTGTGAGGAAGGAATGCCATTCAGGTAATAACACTTAGAAATGACTTGAGACTATCTTCTACAGGACGAAGTATTTAATGGACCAGAAAGCACAAAACAAAACTAGGAACATTAAATGTTTTCTATCATATACTTATCATAGAATCATAGAACAGTTAGCGTTGGAAAGGACCTTAAGATCACCTAGTTCCAACCCCCCTGCCATGAGCAGGGATATTTCATGTAATTAGAGTGTAGAATTCGTTGTTCTTAATGCTTGCGCTTTGGGAAGACATAAGCAAGCAGAAAGAAATGTGTATGGAAAAGAGAACTATCCAGGATGTAGGAACTAGTAACAATGAAACAATTAGGGGAGTTTTAAAAAGCCAAGTAAACTGTCAGCAACAACTCTTAGGATTCCAGGAGAAATTATTATTTTTTCTGTTATAAAATTATTTACCTTTTTCTTAAACATAGAATTCTTTTTTGGTTTTCATACAGTAAAAGAAAACCACAAACACATGTTGTTATATCTTTCCTGTAACTTGAAAATATAAAATTTAAAAGAACAATAGTAAAAATAATTCTGCTCCTACTGCAGATGGTCCTAAGATACCAACTTTCATCCCATAGCCAAGTTTTATGCCAGAGCTAGAAAACAGTGAAAATAGAGGCTTATACTGGAACTCTTGACAAACCATTTTCTCCAATGAAGTGACAAAATCATACTCCAAGAAAATCTCAAAGACTATCAAAACCATAGAAAGAATCAACTTGTGCACCATAATGGGCAAAATATAAATATTAAGTTTGTTGTGGTTGGAACTTGTTTGGTTTTCATGTTAAATTTTCTTTCTATTTTAAAAAATATTATCTATAGAAATCCATTGCATATTAAGTATTTTATATTATTTAATTAATTTTTATTTTATATATTGTCAATCATGAAGCCAACAAAGGAAATATTTGCCAACAGTATTAGAGAAATATGGCAACATTATGTAAGAGTAAATGTTTTTGTTGCTGAATGGGTGAGAATGTGAAGGGAGAGGTTGTTGTTAAAATAAATTTGCTCTTTATTGTTCAGTACCAGAAGCCAAATAGCAGAAAAAGTGTGTGTGTTTGCACTATGTTCATAGAAATATTAAGGACTCAGCAAGCTTCCTCAAAAGCCTAATTTAGCTCTCTTTTTCTTAATAACATGGAACATACTAATGTTGAAAGGCCACCAAATATACAGAAATAATGAGCTCCAAAGCTTCCAAAGTCATCTAACCAATACTCAGCTGAGTTTTAAAGTTGACTAACTAGGTCAATCTTTTTTTGGTAACATAGAGCTGGGCTTAAAACTTGGCCAAGCCAGAAGGAAAATGAAAGAGAAGTTTTGTGAGCCCATTTACACTCCCTCTGAGCACCCTCCACTAGATTGCTGTGTTGCTTCCATTTCTGCTGAGCTAGGTGCTATGAAACATCCCCTCCCTGTTCTGCACCTGTCCAATAAATTTCCTGGCCTCAGATTGTCCATTTATGATTTCTTCCCAGAAAAAGACATCACAGTCCAGCTCCTCTAGACTTGCTAATTAAGGCTGCTTGCTCCATTTTCCTGCCACCTTGAATGTACTTGATCCTAAAACCTTACAGTTCAGTTCTTCAGGGACTTGACTTTAATGCAAGATGCACCCATCTGCCTGAGCACATCAGTCTAACATGAAATGAATAAACATAGCCAGATGAAATGCTAAACAGAACTCTGCATGTCTTTGTGTTATTCAGATGAGCTCCCTGTTCTGAAGCAATTTATAGCTGGAGAAAAGTAATATTCAGATGTTCACAAACTCTCTTCAATTTCCCCTCCTTTTCTGTAGTTTTCAGCAGTAATATCCCGCTCTGTAAAACCTTGGTTTTTTTTTTTTTTTTTTTTCAAAATACTTTTGGATCATGGATATGAATTTACAGGAATGCTTTGCACAGATTTGTTTCAGTATTTGCACTGGAGCCTACCACAGCTTTCTATGCAAGGGAACAGCCACTGGCCAGGATGTTTTTCTGTATGCAGAAGCACTTCTAGTATGTTTGTCTCCAAAACCCATCAAAAGCAGTTTGACAGATAATAAACAAAGGGAGCAGAGAGTCACTGGGGAAAGAGATAGATTAGGCATCATAAACCCCTCCTTTGCTACCTCAAGCTCATATGGTGTATGTTGATATGTGTCTTTATATAGACAGTTGTAGTAACCCTCATTTCAGCTGAATTGTAACATCAATTGCAGTTCAAATGACAACCAATAAAGTCCCCATACTTTCTATTGAAAAGAAATAATCTTATTTTCTTACAGTTGTTTCAGGTCTCCCTTTCCATGCCCCCATCTATGTAAAAGCAATATGATGAGTACTCATATGTTCCTTGGAAAATTCTAGGAGGTTTTAACGATGTTTGATATTGTCACTAGTACCCACCATTGTTAAAACAGTGTATAAGTTTTCTCAAGCTAAAATGGATACATACTTAGAACACAGCATATGGATTTAGCTACTTTAGCTCTGTTTAAGTCAGTGGGAGTAAAATGTTGAAATCCTCACATACGTATTTGAAAAAGTTACTATTTTTGCAAGAATGCAGTGGTAGCTTGATTGTTTCAATGCCTTAAAAGGCAGAATTATATGAATAGAAAATGTTTTCAGTTTTGATTAACTCAGTGTTTGCGAAGGCTATCTGGAGACAAATATCTCTTTGTTTTTTTGAGCATTTTTGAACAAGCACAAATTAAAATATATACATGCTATTAAAAGTAATATGTAAAGATAAAGTCAGAAGGCCATACAAGTAGAGTGGTTTAATTTTTAGCTAATCTATTTGAGTCAAATGGAATGAATGTTAACTAAAAGTTGTTAACTAATGAATCCCTCTAATCTGGACTCCTGTGAAGGGTGTAACCCAGTCTCTAGGGTGTATGTTGTATGACTCTGAGCTGGGAAGGAAATTTGGCAGCTTCAGACAGGCATGAAGGTAGCAATTTAACTTGGTTTGCTTTGTACCACAGTGAAAAAGAAGGCCCTATACAATCAGAAATAGCTGTTTTTTGGCCTAGGAAGCGAACCCATAGTGAAATCTCACTGTGACATAAAAACAGACATTGTAAGGTCTTGGGCATTATCATAGGAGATGAATGTGGTTCAGGTCCTGCAGAAACATTCAGTGTGACCATGCTTAAAGTTTGGGTTTTTTTTCTATCCACTACTGCAGATATAGATAAACTGGTCACTCATAGTCTACATTTTAGGTAGATCTTCAGTGATGTTAAGGGAGTTATTCTACATTTGTTCTCTTGCAACATAAGTCACATAAAGGGTTTTACATACAACTTTCCCAGACTTTTTTTCCAGTAGGACAAATTCAGTGAATACTAGTTCAACACTTTCAGTGTGGCCCACTGGACGCGTTGTACCTTGTCTTGGAAATCTGTACAATGGTCCACAGTTCTAGTGATTAATGATTAGTCTGTCTCACTTTACGAAAATACAAGTGAAACTGAGAAGGTGTATTTTCCATTATACAGTCATTCTCAAAGATATGTTTCATTAAGTCCCAAAGCACGATTCATGGCATAAACAGAGGTTTCTTTAAGAGTTGGTTTTTCACTACTTGTATTGAGCAATATGTACAGTATAAGGAACATGGATGTTATGACCTCAGATTTGTAATACCAGCACATAATAAGCTTGTCTAGACCTGTATCACCAGTGTCAGACACACAGTTGATAACCAAGTGTGACTTATAGAGAAATCGCATTTAAACTCCCAAGTAATTTTCAGGTCCTTCTACTGGTTCTACCAGGCTGTCTTTCTCTGCTGAGGTGAGTCAGCACAAGTCAATGCCAAAGTAAAATGCAAGTTCTTAGGAATTCTGTTTTTAGGACAACTGAGTGAGGAAGAACAGCATAGAAAACACAGGTTAGAGCTGGGAGATGGACTTGAGTTTTAAAAAACAAACAATCAAGAAATAAATTAAACTCCCCCAAAAAACCAACCAAACAAACTCCAACGAGTTTAGCAAATTATAAAACAGTTGAGGTCTGTTAATTTGCTCAACAATATTGGATCAAGGTTGAACTTACCTCCTTTCTAACCAAGTAGGAAATCTGAAAATAATTTCATGGTTTCGGGCAATCTTCAGACATATCTACTGGGAATGATATTGGCTGTTTATCTTCCTGTTCTTTAAAAGCTTTCCAGTATTTACTTTTATTGTTGCTTTTAACGAAGACTAATATAGAACTAGCTTAGCAACAACTCTTGTCATAAGATGCCTTTGCCACCTTTCCTTAGGAAGCCGTTCTGCACCAGAGAGCCCATCCCAGCCAAATAAAACTCATGCCTGGAAGGATTGTCCCTGGGAATGATGTTTTCATGGCATGGTGTCACATTTGACTTTGGCGCTATGCTAACATGGGTGACTGCTAGGCAGTCACTGACATAGGCTCTGAAGGAACAGCCAGACCAACTAAGGCTAACTCACCCCCCCTTCCTAGGACCATCTGAATGCTCACATCTGCCTTGTCGTGTTCTACCTTTGAATTAATCTTATTGCTCCTTCTGACCTTTACTAACTGAAGTATGTGGATCTTGGCTATGTGAAGTGTACATCTGATTGATGTTCCTACTTGTCAAATCTGTGAATTCCCAGGGGTCAAGCAGGCCAAAAAAATCCCACTACATACTTTTCCTTCTACATGGATAATGCTGATCCTAGTCACAGGTACACAGAAATAGAATTGTTTGGATTGAAAGGGACCTTTAAAAATCATCCAGTGCAACCCTGCTACATTGGGCACAAACTCCTTTTGCTTGATCATTTTACTCAAAACCTTGTCCAACCTGGCCTTGAACACTTTCCAGGGATGGGGCATCCACAGTTTCTCTGGGCAGCTTGTTCCAGTGCCTCACCACCCTCATTGTAAAATATTTCTACCTTATGTCTAATCTAAATCTACCCTCTTTCAGTTTAAAACCATTGTCCCTTCTCTTGTCATTGCAAACCCTGGTAAAAAGTCTCTCTGTCTTTCTTATAAGCCTTCTTTATGTATTGAAAGGCACAAAGGAAAAGGTTTCCTCGTAGCTGCCTTCTCTTCTCCAGACTGAACAACCCCAACTCTCTCAACCTTTCTTCACAAAAGAGGCTTTTCAGCTCCCTGATCATTTCCATGGTCCTCCTTTGGAGGCACTCGAACACGTCTATGCTTTTTTGTAATAAGTTACCCCAGATCTGGACTCAGTGCTCCAGAATGGGTTTTATGATTGCAGAGGGGAAGAATCACCTCCCTCAACCTACAGGTATGCCTACTAAGGAAAATATTAACTATATTCCAGCTGAAACCAGGACAATCTGCAAAGAACAGATGAACCCTACTTTGTAGCTATTTAAAGATGCAAAGATCCTCCTTAAAGCTGGGGGGGGGGAGGGGGTCTGATAAATTAATTTAAAGTCTGAAGTGAGGGGGAGGGTGTCAAGAGGATGATGTCTGACTCTTCTCAGTGGTGCCATGCAATAGGTTGAGAGGCAGCAGGTATGAACTAAACCACAGAAAGTTCCACCTGAACATGCGGAAGAACTTATTTATGGTGAAGGGGACTCAGCATTGGAATAAGTTGCCCAGAGAGGCTGTGGGGTCTCTTTTCCCACAGATATTAAAGAGCCATCTGAACACAATCAGAGATGGTACCTTCCAACCTCAAAAATTCTGTGAAAGTTGAACACTTCCACATTATCAGAAATAACTAATGATGCATCTGCATGCTTTGGAACTGTATGAATGATACACAAGCAAACAAAAAATATAAATGGGCACTAGTTTAGTAAGGAATTACATTCATGTCTCAATTGTATAGTTTTGGTATTATGATAAAAATACCTCTAAAAAAAAGGTTATTAAATACCCACTAATGTGCTGTTAATGAATTTTTCTTTTCCCATTATCAATCTCCTTCCTTCTATGTCATTAAATATGTCTCTCACTGTTTTTTGTATGTGATCCAGTGAAGCAATTTATTGTGTGATAAGAAACAATGTTTGTACTAGGGCTTTAAACAGATTGCTGTGGTAATGCTTTGAAAGAGAAACAGATGATCCCAACAATAAAAAAATCTATAAGGTCATCAGCCATCTATATAGATGCAGTATGCAACTCAGCTGCTAATTGATTAACTCTCTTTGCACCATATTGATATATACATTATGCTGCTAATTTTAACTGTCTTCTCAGGTTTGTGCTTCACTGTGCCTTTCTAATATTTCCAGAGTGACTGTTATATATTTGATTCAATTTCTTTTCTTACTGGTTTGTTAATTGAGGTTATTCTACATAGTACTGTTATCCCTGCAGATTTCATTTGAAGTTGAGTTTATGGCTTTTGTTTCTAGATGCCTTTTTTGTTTCAAGGAACCCAGGAATTAATTTTCTTGGGAAGGTATAAAATAGTCACAAAAGTCCTTCACAGACATTGCTGTCAATCTTCTCACTCTGTTAAAAATGTTCCTTTTATTTATACAGACATTTCCTTATAAACAGTCAGAACCCCCCCTGCTTCAGTCTATGCCTGTTGCTATTTGTTCTCCCACCATGCATATTTGTGAAGACACTGTCTTCTTGATGCCCTCTTCATAGTTGCTAAGGGGCAGCTGCTTGGTCTGCCTAAAGCCCCTTCTGCTCCAAGCTGAGCAAACCCTTCTCCCTTAGTGTCTCCCCACAGAGTGAGGGCTCCAGCTTCCAGTCATTGCAACGACTCTGTGCTGAACTTCTATTTTATCAATGACTGTTTTGTACTGGGGCCTCAAATTTGGGCTGAATGCTCTAGCTGTGATCTAAGGGGTGCTGAGCAGAGGTGGATAATCCCTCCATGCAGTCTGCTGCTCCACTCCTGCAACTGCAGCCCAGAAAGGCTGCTGTCCCTCTTTTCTGCCAAAACACTGCTGGCTTATGTTCATCTCACTGCTCACAAGGGCTCCCAGGGTCTTTCCTGAAGAACTCTTTCCTCCACATACAGAGAATTGCTTTGGCCTTGCTGAATTTCTTAAGGTTCCTCTTGGCGCATTGCTCCACCTGGTCAAGGTCGCTCTGAATGTCAACCCTGCCCTCAAGCATATCAACTGCTTCCACCATTCATTGTCATCTGCAGACTTACAAGAATGAACTTCAGTACCTTATTCAGGTCATGGGTATGCAAGTTAAAGGGGACAGCTGTGGTGGGTGGCAAGACCTTTGAGATACTCCACCTGTTACAGGCTTCCAGATAGATTACCTGATCCATTAATGAATGCTTTTTGAGCCTCAGTATCCAACTGTTTTTCTACTCAGCTCTCCAATCATTTCTTCTCCTAACTGTGGTACAAGAATATTGTCGGAGACAGCATCAAAAGCTTTTCTAAAGAACAGCTCTCCCCTTATCCACAAATCCAGTTATTTCATTGTAGAAGGCATACAGTGGGAAAGTATTGTGATTATTCCGTGATAAAGATCGAACTGGATATGCAGAAGTTGTATTTTTCATTTAAGTGCACTTCTGGTTGACAAATGACTAGGGTTATTTCAGCATAGAAGACTTGTTGTTAAGTTCCTAATTCTGTGGCATGTTTTTGAGGGTAAAACCCCTTTGAAGTTGGTGACATTGCCTTCATCTGCAGAGATCTGTTTGTGTGGAATGAGCTTTTTGAACATGGTCTAAACTTGCCATAATTCCTTGTTGATCTATGGGCAACTAATGTGATGTTCTTTATTTTTGCTTCAGCACTGAACCATGTTTAGATTTAGCACACCTGCCTCCTCGATGACAAAGAACATTTGCTGTTCGTGCTGGGAATAACTTATTTAGCATGAGTACTATGACAGAAAGAGTACCACACTTTTAAAATAAAATAAACCAGCTGCAACTTGTTACTTCCAAAGCTGCTGATGACAAAAAATTTCTTACTTGGAAATTGTACAGCTTAGTACAGCCAGTCACTGCTCAATGTGGACATACATTTTCATAGGGCCATGAAGACTGCTACTTTTTTCTTTACCCTCAGCATTTTTTATCAAGTCTGAGAGAGTTTAAACTGTCTCCACTTTCTGAGGTTGGGGCTGTGTTTTGGTTTGGGGTTTTACTTTTTATTTTCATTCTGTTACATTATAGAAGGAGGAAGATTAATAGCATCTAATAGTCCCCAGAATACTTCACTGGTTTATTCTCTTTCTCTACAGCGAGTTCAGTCTTCTCCACCTCACCTTTCAAGTTCAGTCTAGCCCTTCACTAAAGTATTGTCTCACTTTTTTCTTTCTCTTGACTCTCTTTCTTCAGCTCATGATTCCCAGTTGAAATCTTCCTTTCTTATGCTTTTTTCATATTTGTCTTTTTTTTTTTTTTGTGGGTTTCTCCCCCTCTCCTATTTCTGCCCATGTTCAAAGCAATCTCTTCTTCTTTTAATAATTTCTTTTGACATAACACACCCAAACTCAGCTGCTTATATCATAAGCCTCAGGCTTAAATACTGCAGTGCAACTGTATGTCCTCTAAAGTATTTGTGTTGAAAGAAATCAAATAAAAAAATTCCTAGCCTTTAAAGCATTCTTATTCAATGTCATTAATATATTCAAACTGCTAGACTGATGACCTGTGAAAAATATGCCAAAGGAACTGGAAAAAAAAGAAAAATAATAAGAAAACTGTTTGTTTGGTTCAGTTGTGAAAATAGTAATGTTTTAAAAGGTGAAAAGTAATCCACAAGGTGGTTATCTTATTTTAATGAATATTTCTGAACTCCACTAAGATGGACAAAGAGGCTTTGTTTCCAATTTTTTCCATAGTTAGGCTTGAAAGTAGAAATAATGCCCCTGAGAAACCATGAACTTAAATAATGATTTACATACACACTACTAACAAGTAAAAAGAGATGAAAAGCTTGAAAAAGCTTTAGATGAATTTTGATCTGTTTGAATTTGGCACACAAATCTGCATATTACAATCTGAACCAAGATGGCTAAAATCTGTATGCAGTTATAAAATGCAGCCATGAGCAGCAGACAACCTCATGCTGTAAGGACAATAAACTGATCCTTGATGAATGCCATTTTCAGTCCTATTTTTAAAATATTGTAATGAAATTCTCTCCATCTTGAAGAAAAACATTATTAATGGAAAAGTATAGAATCATAGAATCAGAAAATAGTTAGGGTTGGAAAGGACCTTAAGATCATCTAGTTCCAACCCTCCTGCCATGGGCAGGGACACCTTATGCTAAACCATATCACTCAAGGCTATGCCCAACCCAGCCTTGAGCACCACCAAGGATGGAGCATTCACAACTTCCCTGGACAACCCATTCCAGTGCCTCACCACCTTTACATTAAAGAATTTCTTCCTCATATCCAATCTAAATTTCCCCTGTTTAAGTTTGAACCTGTTACTCCTTGTCCTCTCATTACAGTCCCTAATGAAGAGTCCCTCCCCAGCATCCTTATGGGCCCACTTTCAGATACTGGAAGTCTGCTATGAGGTCTCCACACAGCCTTATCTTCTCCAGGCTGAACAGCCCCAACTTTCTCAGTCTGTCTTCATATGGGAGGTGTTCCAGTCCCATGATCATCCTCGTGGTCCTCCTCTGGACTTGTTCCAACACTTCCATGCCCTTTTTATGTTGAGGACACCAGAACTGCACACAATACTCCAAGTGAGGTCTCACAAGAACAGAGTAGAGGGGCAGG
>JAOEHX010015976.1:13451-23549 GCA_025448015.1 Bolborhynchus lineola | reverse complement strand
CTCCTCCCTGGCAGAGCATGAGGCTCCAAAAGTCCTTGGCCAGACCAAACATCACTAAGCCATAACTAAAAACATTGATGTTATCAGCACTGTTCCCAGGCCGAAAGTCAAAAACACAGTGCTGCACCAGCTACTGAGAATTAGAAAAATGACTGCTACTGCTGAACCCATGTCAAGGGTTGGCTACAATCTTGCTTAGCAATAGCCATTCCCATTACATCAATAAAGCCATATGCATATTAATAGTCATCTCATCTTCCTCCCTCTTTTTTCTGCATATATGTGTGTCTGTCTGTTGCATCAGCCTAGAAAGACACACACAGATCTATACATTCATGTGCTATATACACTCATATCCACACAATAGGTATAAACATATTTACATTTAACTAATGTTTGGCCTGTTTAGGATACTGGTTTGCAGAATAACTTGGGAAACGTTACTAATGGATAAATGAGTTCAGGAAGACTGGACACTCCTCACGAATGAAATCCTTAAGGTGCAGGAGCAGGCAGTCCCTTTGTCCCAAAAAACAAATTGCTGGGGAAGAGACCAGCCTGGCTCAACATGGTGATACTGCTTGATCTCAGGAAAAAAAGTAGAATTTATAACCTGTGGAAGAAGGGACAGTCACCACATGAAAAATACTAAGGTGTTGTTAGGTTATGTAGAGAGAAAGTCTGAAAGGAGATGGCACAGATAGAACTAAATCTGGCCACTGCCAAAAAAGATAATTAAAAGTACTTTTACAAATATATTAGCAATAAAAAGAGGGCCAAGGAGATCCTCTGTCCTCTACAGGATATGGGGGGATACCCAGTAACTGAGGATGAAAAAAAGGCTGAGGTACTTAATGGTGCCTTTGCCTCAGTCTTTAACAGTCACACCAGCAATTGTCAGGGTACTCAGTCCCCTCAGTTGGATGGCAGAGATAGGGAGCTGATTGAAGTTCCCATAATTCAGGAAGAAAGGGCTAGCAAACTCTTTCTGCACTTAGACAAGTACAAGTTTATGATGTTGGATAGAGCGCTGAAGTGAGATGGGAAAGGAGCTTGCTAAGCCACTCTGCATCACCTATCACCAGTCCTCATCTAGTGGGCAGGTTCCAGAGGGTTGGAGGTTGGCCAAAGTGATGTCTCTCTACAAAAAGGGCAGAAAGGAAGACCTTGGAAACTACAGGCCTAGAGCTCTGTGCTGGGGAAAGGTCATGGAGCAGATGATCCTAACTGAGATCATGAAGCACGTGTGGAAACTGGAAGGATCAGGCCAAGTCAGCATGGGTTGATGAAGGGCAGATCCTACTAAACCAACCTGATCTTCTTCTATGATAAGGTGACCTGCCTGATAAGAGGAAGGCTGTGGGCATTGTCCATTTGGTCTTAGAAAAGCATTTTGCACTGTCTCCCACAGCATTCTCCTGGAGAAATTGGCTGCTCATAGCCTGGGTAGGTGGATTCTTCTCTGTGTAGGAAACTGGCTGGATGGCTGAGCCCAAAGAGATGGTAAATGGTACTTCATCTATTTGGTGACCGGTCACTAGTGGTGTCCCTGAGGGTTCTGTGCTTAGCATCTTCACTGATGACCTGGATGACCAGACTGAGTGCACCTTCAGTAAATTTGCAGATGACACCAAATTGGCTGGGAGTGTTGAACTGTTGAAGGATAGGATGGCTCTGCAGAGGAATCTGGACAGTCTGGATAGATTGATTGAGGTGACCAATGGTATGAGATTCAACAAGGCAAAGTGCTGGGTCTTGCACCTGGGCCACAACAACCCTGTGCAACGCTACAGACTTGGGGAAGAATGACTGGAAAGCTGCCTAGTAGAAAGGACCTGGGAGTGCTCACTGACGCCTGCTGAACATGTTCCAGCTTGTGACCAGGCAGTCAAGAAGGTCAATAACATCCTGGCCTGTGTCAGAAATAGCATAGCCAGCAGGGCCAGGGCAGTGATCATCCCCCTGTAATGGGCACTGGTGAGGCCACACCTTGAGTACCTTATTCAATTCTCACCCCTCACTACAGGAAAGACACTGAGGTGTTGGAGCAGGTCCAGAAAACAGCAACAAAGCTGGGGAAGGGTCTGAAGAATGTCTTCTGAGCAACAGCTGAGGGAACTGGGGTTGTTTAGTCTGGAGAAGAGAAGGCTCAGGGGGGACTTTACCACTCTGTACAGCTACCCAAAGGGAGTGAGGTGGTGAGGTTGTTCTATAGTGAGGTGGGGGTTGATCTATTCTCACAAGTAACAAGTGCTAGGACAAGGCATAATGGCCTCAAGCTGCACCAGGGGAGGTTTAGATTGCAGATTAAGAAAAATTTCTTCACCAATTAGGTGACCAGTTATTGGAACAGGCTTCCGAGGAAAGTGGTGGAATCACCATCCCTGGAAGTGTTCAGAACCTGCGTAGATCAGGCCCTCAGTGATATGGTTTAGTTGACAGTCCTGAGGTATTGGTTGGACTTGATCTTAAAGGTCTTTTCCAACCTCCAATCAATCACTAAAGTACTTAGTAAGCTTTCGTGAATTAAAGTTTACTAAATCCACCTTTCTATAGAGTTTTTAACCAAAAGTCTCTTTCCCAATGTCATGGGTTCAGCAGTAGCAGTCATTTTTCTCCTTCCTGGTAGCTGCTGCAGTGCTGTGATTTTGACTTTCGACCTGGGGACAGCACTGATAACACCAATGTTTTTAGTTATGGCTTAGTGATGTTTGGTCTGGCCAAGGACTTTCGGAGCCTCATGCTCTGCCAGGGAGGAGGGGAAGCCGGGAGGAAGCAGAGGCAGGGCACCTGATTCAAACTGACAAAACAGGTATTCCATACCACAGCACATTATGCCCACGATGCAGAAACGGAGAGCAGAGATCCAGAACGGTGTGGGGGGTGCACAGCTTGGTTGGGCTGGGTGTACGTGGTGAGCTGTCATATTCTCTTCCTTTGTATTTCTCTTGTCATTATTATTATTGGTGGTAGCAGTAGTGATTTGTGTTATACCTTACTTCCTAAATTGTTATCTCAACCTGTGGGAGTTGCATTCTTTCGATTTTCCTTCCCATCTCTCCAGGAGCAGAGGGAAGAAAAAGGAAGGAAGTGCGTGAACAAACTGCGTGGCTGTTTTACAGTTTAAAACCGTGACACCCAAATATAAGACAGATCAGTTGCTTAATAATTCAACGGGCTCATAATAAATAGGTTCAAATCTCACAGTGTGGTAAAGTTTCATTAATTTGTTTCGATTATATTGAGCTCGTACCAGAATTTCTTCTAGCATAATGGCACACTGACAGGGAAGGGACAGTGTGGAAAGAAAAGGAAATTACATGATAATTGATAATTTTTAGGAAGTTTCATCACTCCTACTGGAGTTGAAGCACATTATAATTGTACTCAAATGCACATAACAATGTAATTAATTTTTTCAGAATATTAATAACCTGAAAGTATCAATAAGCTGCATAGTAACAGGTTAAAATTCATTTCACTTCTTATCATCAGATGAAAATTGCATCAACTGTCAGCAGGTATACTATTTCTTTGATGTTTCATGCCTATTATACTCTTCATATTATGTTACATACAGGGACTTAACACAATAAGACTCTTCAATCTGGATATGGCTTACATTTAAAATTCTGAATGGGGTAGTTATACAGGGTGACAAGGATGGAATGAAGGATTTTGATTCTGTTTGATTTTGAATTCCTTTACTTTTGTGGCTATAAGTCAAATCCTGAAGACAAAATTGTATTTGCTCATCATCACTGACTTGAAAGTTTAAAGAAAACTTGTGAATGCATAAACTATTCATTTAATGTGAAGGAAATGATTAATTGCATTTTACATTTTTCAGTTCAGCTGAAAATTGATCCTATTATTGATAATGACAGGCAGGGTCCAGGAATCTGAGTCTATAAAGCATTTTCACTGTGAAGGCATTCTCTCCCTAGAAGGTTTCTTCAGGAATATTTTATAGAACCTGATAAAGCACCAGATGTCTCAGATGTTAAAATACCATACTGAGAAAAGCCGTACAAGACCCTAATAGACATTTTGACTTGTAAAGCCTTGTATCAATATCTCTTACTGATACTTATTTTATTACAATGCTGTGAAGCAGTAGAATCTAATATTTGTATGTTTATAGCTGTGACTTAATTTTTTTTCTTGCATGATTGAATCAACACAAAGGAGGAAAAGCTCAGAAACAAAACAAGTTTGAAAGTGATAATTAAACTTAAGTATACCATCTCTAAAACATTCTTGGGTTTTATGCTACATCAGATATTAACAATGTTGTAACTTACATTAAAAGTTAATACAAACTGCATAGCTTTTGTTTTATTTCTATACATATTTACTGTATATAGTTATTGAATAAAATAATTTATAAAACCCTATCACCTGTAAAACCTCGGGGGAAGCAGAGGATGATAAACATACCAGAGATTTCCTTTGACTGGATCTCAGAGCATGAGCGGAATTTTCTCAGTGTCTAAAATTAAAAATTAAGAGATTTTTTTCTCTCTTCTTGTTTAGTTTCCAGTAAATTGAAGTTTAAAGAATAGTGTGTGACATTGGATTTCTGTGCTATCTGTTCCATAATCTGTAACTGTGTTTCAGGCAAATGGACTGCTGCTAGCAGGAGTTTTGAGTATGATACTTTTTTTTTATTGATGTATTTCATACATCGTTTTTTTCATTTGCGGTTCATAGACATTCCAGAACATACAGAAAAAATTATAAAACATGCGATCATGGCAAAGAATGTATCTTTTAAATATTATATACATGAAACAACTAACATGGCCAAATTGTATAAGTAGACTAAGTTAGAATCAAAATCAGAAATATTAAGTATCATCTTAAAGAATTCAGAGAGTAGATTGGGCCACTTACAGAACTAGTTTTACAAGTCCTTAAACTAAGTACTAGGTATGAGATCAAAGAAATAGTTCAATAAATCCTTTAGCATCTTGAGGAAAATTGCAAATAGCAGAAATTTATAATGAAGAAATCATTAAGTTAACATTCTATCAAAGAAAATTCAACAATTTATTACAGAATGTAAGGTTAATAGGCACTGTTTAGTTCCTCTGATTTCACTAAAGCACTAACCTATTAAATCACAACAAATTTGATATGTAGATCAGTGAGTAGAATGAGAGTTTGAAATAAATAAGAGAAAAGGAAAATAATGGTTTTATCTTTGATTAAACCTCTGATTTAATCTTTTTTACTTTTGAAAGTAGTGTTACTAATAATCTGCAAAACTTTGCATATCATCATCCAGATATCATTCACAATATTTTTGTTTCTGTCACACTGCAGGATTCTGATCTTTATTATACCAGATTCAAGTGGGGAAAGATCTGTAACAGCATTTTCAGATAGTTTCTGGCTAAATTTCTTGTCTGACCAAAAGGAAGGAGAGATTTACAATACAGTCATTGATTAAAAAACTTCAAGTACTGAGTTCTGGAAAAAAAAAAAAAAAAAAAAACATAAAAGATTTAAAGAGTTAAATACATCGTTTTGGCCAAATGAAAGTTAGAAGATGTTATAATGACAGGTCTATGAATAATTGAGGGGGCAATGCCAAGCAGGGTCACATGAAAAAGAGACGGAGAAAGCTTACTGAAAATTCCTGATCAATAAAACAATAAAAAATCCTTAGATAAGATTCTCCAACTAAAGCCAAGTGTGGAGAAAAGACTGTAAATGTAATTTTGAGACCTATTCTTTGCTGGCAGAGGGTTGTACTAATGCCACAGTATATCTTTCAGAATTTTAGATTTATGATTTTGTGATCTGTTGTAGCCTAAGACAGATTGGGCTAAGTATCTTCCTCCTGAGACTACTTGAAAGATTAAAGTGGGAGTACTGGAAATTCCTCAAAGTGTCTGAAAAACGTACTGCTATTGGTGTAACTTCTTACAGTGAAAAGACTAAAGAGTGATTAGCAAAGATTCTGACACATAAAGTTTATTTCACATATTTATTTACATTTGTATATTATTATTGCTACATATTTCACCAACTCCTTTATAATCAGAACTAGAACCTGGGAGGCATTTTAACTTCTGTGATTGCAAAATTCCAAATAATTTTTGGAGAGCTGAGCAGTATGCCTCTTTCTCAGTTGCAAAAGCTTTGGATTTATAGGAGATTAAAGCTAAATTATTTCTTATTCCAGTTTGTTTTCTGAATAGGAGAATTCAAAAGGTCAAAATTATATCTGTATGTATGCTCTCATTCATCATTTTACCAGATATCTTCTGCAGAACAAGTTGCACTTGTTATCTTGCAGGTATCCTTATCAGAAAACTTTATGAAAGATGAGTTGAAATCCTAAACCAGTAGTAACATTATTAACGGCGGTTAACAACAATGTTTAAAACAATAGTGTATGCTCTTAACTTACTATTTCCACTCCTTTCAGATATATCTGATTCAGATTCAGATACATTCTTCTACATATACTCACCTCCTCACAGAAAGGGACAGAACTTTTCATCTATAAAGAAATAAATTGCCTTAGGAATCCTTAGAATTTGTGCATTTTCTTCTAGTGGTCCAAAGTAATAAATAACAGGTGTGGCATTTTAATGGAAAGTAATGTGTTTGAAATTATAGCAACCAAGGATCATCAGCTACCAGACTAAATCTGTGCAAGTACTCCATTCTGTATTGAGAATACACTCATAGAAACCTCATCACAACTACATACTTTTCTGCATGCAAGAAGTAATATCACTGTTTGTTGCTGCTAAGCTTTCAATGTAACAAAGTACCGCATCAGAAGAAAACTGATGAGAATAAAAGCACTCCACTGATCAGAAGACTAATGCAGGTGAATTTCAATGTCTCTGGCTTCATCAGTGATGCACTTATTAGCTGTGGCCAGAGTGGCTGACACTAGCATAGTAAACTGATCTTCAGCCATGAGCTTGCATGTTGGTGTCTGTGTGCTGAATAATTAGTACTCAGCAGAGGTCATCAGAAGTTCTGCCATGGTCATCAGCTGCTCAGATTCATCTCTGTAATGGGTAGCAGTCGCATTGTAAAAACAGCTAACCCAACACATAAACAAGGCCAAATCATACATTGCTTGCATGGCTTTAGAGGTCTTTTCTCAGCTGGCAAAATGTCAGTGTCTCAGGAACAGTTAATACTGCTCCCTGCAGTGACTTCTGGTGTCACTAATCACGTATCTCCTTCACTCTCTAAAAGCTGGGAATCTGGTTTGAATTAGTCTATCTAGTCCCCCTCATCAGAGCCAGAGTTGCTTCTCCGAAATAATTCATGAACAATACTGTAAAAGTCTATGAAAAATTACTTTCCCTTTCTGTTGACTAAAAAGCAAGAACACCTAGATAACTTAGAGATGAGGCTAATCACCAAGCCTTTCTGTGGCCTGTGTTACTTGAGATATGACTGTAAGCTCGAGAGCAAAAGTATTAATTAAAAACTGAACTAACAATAAAATTCGTAGGCTCTGATGACTCCTGTATTAGCAAGTACCTGTCTGCAGTGCTCATCATTGGAAATTTTTCAGGTCATATGGAATGATGTGGTTACGCACCTTTTACAGGTTAAAAGCCCTGTTATTTCTGATGCAATGCGACTCATCAGCCATGCTTCACAGTTTGCATAGGATTCACTATGAAGTGGTACAATAAACTCTTTTTTAGGCCGCAAGTTCTGTGCTATAAGAGTGACAGAGACACCCTTTGGCTTTAAAGCTGTCTACCTATTTAGACACATTTACACCACTAATACATGTGATTAGAATATGTCAACTAAATATAGTAACAGAGTGGTGGACAGACCTATGTAAGAATATTTCAATCACATTCCTCATACCAGACTCTACAAATGTGTCAAATCCTAGGGTCAAGTTCCTAATTTTTAATAAGCCAGAAAAATAGATTTTTCCTTGAAATGTGCAAACACAGGGCATGATCTGCTGCACAATGCAGTGATAAAATCTTTGTATATCGGTTAAGGTCCTGGAGGCTGTATGAGTAACAGCATGAGAATGGAAAGCATTTATGCTGCTGGTTACAGTATGTATGACTAACTGGCAAAGGTAGAAAGAATGATGCTCATGTTGCCCTTGTACAGTGCCACTCTTTCAGCTTTCATGACCAGCATGACATAATCCATGCAATTAAAGGGAATTCCTGTAACAAATCTTTTTGTTTCTATAAAGATAAAATAAAATGTGTTGGTGAAGTAAGAATAATTACCAGAACTCAGAAAAACAAGGCTTGATCTGATGCCATGATATATAAAGCTTAGGAGGAGAGCATAGCCTAGCATAGGCGTTAAAATAAAAAATTAAGTTACAGCCCCACTGAGCTCCAACAGAAAAGAGATCTGCATTTTCAGTATAACTATAGAATCAGAAGAATTTGCTGCCTCCAACTACACTGTCTTTTTTCTGTTTGCCCTAATTTTAGACTTATGGGAAGACCCCAATGCACCCTACTATGATCAGGGTCTGAATACAACAAAATGAACTTTAATCATGCTAAATGTGAAGTGTGAAAGACTCTAATGTGCAACATGGAGAAAGTCTAATTTAGAAATTTCCATGGCTACAGAAAAAGACCAAGCTCAGACCAAACCATAAACTCTGCAGAAGAATACAGAGTGATATGCTGCAAAATGCCAAACACCATATTAAGCATGAACACTAAAATGAGAGCAATTAGGTCAGGAAAAGAGGGGAAGGTAATTAAATTTTTATCTCAGTGCAGAATTGGTGAGACTGTATTTGAGTGCTTTACACTGTTTTGAGCTCCAAAATGCAAAAAAGATTTTACTGAACTGGAAAGAATCAGAAAAAAAAGGGTAATAAAAATAATAAAAATGATTTTATAAAAAAATTAGTCTGACTATGGGCTAAAAAAAAAAAAAAAATCTGTTGCTTTTCCCTTGTTCTTTCCTTCATTCATTGATTCCTTCCTTCCTTCATTTCTTTCTTCCTTTCATTCTTTTTTTTCTCATAAAAAATGCCCAACTCTTAACCAGGATTTTAAAATACATGCTCAATGTCTGAGTAGAAAAAGAAAATATGAATGAAAGTGTATGGAACTATATGACTAATTTATTCACACATATTTGACCAGAAAGGCAAAGTGTTGATTCTAATCTGCATTCATCCTGAGTATTAGAATGGTTTGGGTTGGAAAGGACCTTAAGATCATCTAGTTCCAACCCCCTGCCATGGGCAGGAATGCCTCACACCAGACCATGTCGCCCAAGGCTCCGTTCAACCTGGTCTTGAACACCCCCAGAGATGGAGCATTTATGAGTTCCTTGGGGAATCTGTTCCAGTGCCTCACCACCCTCACAGTAAAGAACTTCTTCCTTATATCTAATATAAACTTCCCCTGTTAAAGTTTGAATCCAGTCAAATATTTTAATCTGTTCTTAACATTTCTGAACAGTATTTCAGTATCAAACTAGTCGAAATGTAACCACTGAATCTTCCACTATTAAAAAAAAAAAAAAAAAAAAGAGGCAAACTCGGGTGGAAGAGGGAAACTCGGGTGGAAATATACACTTAGACTTATATATGTTTCTTGAGTTAACATATACTGTGTATACTATATAGATAAGGGCAAAGACTTGTTAGGGGAAGAAAATTAGAATACAGTGATAGGAGTAGATTTTGAGCTAGGTCCTGAATGCGTATTGCATTTGATCAAATGCAAAATTGTGAGAAGAAAAATGTTATCTTTCCCCCACCCCCACCTCCCTCATACATTTAAGTTATAATTAGATTCTCTGCAGTGGAAATGTAAAAGACTGCTCAACAAATGTCAAAGCAAACTGAGTCTTCACAGAGCACTGAGAATTCCTTAAATTTCCTACTTTTTGTGTCAAAAGACTAGAAAACCATCTTATTAACTGCATTTGATATCATATGTATTAACAAATACCCCCCAAACCAATATTTTCCTACACTAATAAAAGTGCAATTTTTAAAAAAATCAGAACCTTGGTATCTTTGATTTTTTTTTCGTTGTCTCTTTGTCTTGTTCTCTCTTTGCATTTATCTTAAAGTGATTATTTTTTCTGTTTATCAGT
>JAOEHX010015976.1:0-13441 GCA_025448015.1 Bolborhynchus lineola | reverse complement strand
GTGATGAATCACCTCTTCAAGGCTGAGCGCATGAAATCACAATAAACACCTTTTGATGTCTTTTAAAAACATACAAACAGACACAAAAATGCATAATGAAAATACATTGATCTATACTAAATCAGAAAGTGTAAATTACTCTTCCATGAGTAAGAATACTTTAGAATCTGTCTCCTGATCTCTTAAGCCGTGGAAGAATTTTAGCTGTGTGATTTCTCTGGATTATAATGGGAACTGTGTGGTTTAAATCCCAGACACTACTTCAAAATTTCAGGTCTAATTATCAGTTTCAGTCTTTTGCTTTACATATTTCATTATACACAGCAACTATATGACTACATTGCAGATCTGATAAATGGTGAAAGCAATACACTTTTAGTTTCTGCAAATACACTGTTGTCACTAAGCAGTTAATATTTATAACAATAAAATGAAATATACATTCCAGTTTTAAATTTAGCCATGTTTATTAAGGATGAAAGAATTTCTGTGAAATACTGTGAAAATGATGAAAGGACTCCCTGCTCTGGAGTGTATATTTAAATTTCACATCACACCACTTTCAGCTAATTGTTAAACTGGGTCAGAGAATTCTGATCCATTATGTTAACTCTTCGTTGAAAATTCGGTACCTTCCTTAGTCACATAACTAGTCTCAGTTCAGGAATGAGCGTAATGATTAATCTGACTTGTTCCAATTAAGTGACAAGTATTTTGCAGCACGATTATTTGTGGTTAGCATAGATTTTCCTGGACTTTGTTGTATTTTCCTCTTTCCTTAATGAAATGAAATATATTACCTAGGGAAAAAAAAAAAAAATCTATTTCTGAAGAAGAACAACCAAATGTAATTTCTTGTGTTTCCTAGCACTTACAGAAAATTGTCTATGTGAAATGAGTCCAATGGCTTTAAGCCAATAAACAAGTCTGGATAAACCTTTTGTGTGGTGGTATATGACTGCTACAGAACAGATACAGATCTTTGTTCACCTAGAAAAGCCTACAGAAGTGCATGCTCTGTGCTGCAGTTGTTCTGTTACATTCATTTATCATTTCAAGCTGTGTTATTTTGATGGCTTTTCAGTTGCAGGACTACCAGTGCTGATGCAGAGATAATGAAATACTGAAAGCATCAAACAACAGGGATGTCAGTAACTGGTAATGGGCATCCCTCCTCAGTTTATTAACTCCAGCTGTGCTGTTTGACAGCTTTTGTGAAGAGGTACAGCACAATGTGAGAATACTGAGCAGAGAATGAAGAAGCTAGTGTCAAGAAGTAAACTGCATTATACACAATCCCTACAAGTAGAATTGCAGAATGTGGAAATCATCATCATCTTTTCAAAACTACAATCTCCATCTTCGGTAAGACATAAAGTGACCAACATACAGACCTTCAGTGCAAACCTTAGAGTATGTATCATCTATCACAGTGCAGTTATTCTCTGATATGAAATGTACTGCCAACACCTTTAAATATAGTTAGTAAAGAAGATATGTGAAAGTGTCCGGTCTCCTCAATAATAACATTAGGTGGGGTTTAAGATTACATATGTAAATGCTAGTGCTGCATCTGAAAGACTGGACAAAATACTTGGGATTCACTGTTATTATTATAACTGTGTGGAGAATAACATGTGGTGGAGGTTATTAAAGCACTGAGCACTGAGAAGAACTGTTGAGGAGGAAATGGACATGACATGAAGTTACAGATCTTTTTGCTTTTATTGGTAGTTAACCTTGGATTTTTGGGTTTTTCAGTGTCTGAAAGTGAATATACTAGGAAGTTTTGAAAAACCTGTGAAAGCTTTCTGATAATATACACTAAGTGGGAGTATTGCAAAGTGTGTTCTCAAAAGTGTATGTTGACTTTAACAAAGGTCCATTCTGTGTGAGAGGTGGTGAATTAGCACTACAGGTATCTGCAGGTGTGGATTGAGGAGTATTTATAAGAAAATAGCTGGCCAATGACAGTAAAAGTATTTATTGAGGTATCATTTGAATATCCCATCAGAATGGGTAAGATCTGGAGCCTAGTAGCTCTGCTGAATCTGCATGAACTGTTAAACTCAGGACACTATGTCTGCTCAAGGGCACCAACACACACTAGCACCAACAACAGGTTGTATAACTCTGGCCACATCCAATCCTACAGGACTATATAAATATCTGAAACAGAGAAACTTTGAAGGTCTCTATCACCACATACCAAGGAGCCTTTCTGTATTTGGTTTGTGTGGCAAGGTTTGATAGTGGGGGATGTCAGGGTTATACAAGGTTTGTTTCTGTGAGAAGCTGTGAGACTGCTAGAAGCTTCCCCTATGTTTGATAGAGCCACTGCCAGATTGCTCAGGCAAGATCAGCCACTGGCCAAGGGCAAGCCCATCAGAGACAGTTACAGAGCCTCTGGGATAACATAGTTAAGAAGAGGAAAAAAATTTTCTGCAGAACAGAAGCCAAGGAGGGCAGTCAGAGAAACAGCTCTGCAGATACCAGGGTCAGTGAAGAGAGAATGGAAACAGCCTTGCAGCCTGTGGTGCAGACCATTGTGAAGCAGTCTGTGCCCATGCAGCCTCGTGGAGCAGGTCCGTGGTGGAGCAGACATGCTGATGCAGCCCATGGAGGACCTCATGCTGAAGCAAGGAGGTGCCTGAAGGAGGCTGTGAACCTGTGGGAAGCCCATGCTCCAGCAGGCTCCTAGCAAGACCTGTGGTCCCGTGGAAAGATGAGCCTGGTCTGAAGCAGGTTTGCTACAGGAACTATGACCCCATGGGGGATCCACACTGGAGCAGTCTGTTTCTGAAGGACTGCACCCCATGGAAGGGACACACGAAGGAGCAGTTTGTGAAGAAATGGAGCCTGTGAGAAGGACTTATGTTGGAGAAGTTCATGGAGAACTGACTGCTATAGGAGGGACCTGCGCTGGAGCAGGGCAAGAGTGTGAGAATTGCTCTTCTGAGAAGGAATGTCAAACACAACATGTGGTGAAGAGACCACAGCTGTCATGCTGCATCTCCCTGTGCTGCTGAGGGGAAGAAGGAAGAGAATTCAGGTGTGAAGTTAAGTCTGGAAATAAGGGAGGGGTGGAGTGAAGGTGTTTTTAAGATTTCGTTTGTATTTATCATTGTCCTACTCTGATTTGATTAGTAATAGATTAATTAGCAATAGATTAATTTCCCCAAGTTTAGCCTGTTTTGCCCAGAAATGGGTGAGTGATCTCCTTGTCTCTATCTCACCCATGAACTTTTGCTTATATTTTCTCTTCCTTGTCCAGGTGAGGAAGGAAGTGATATAGCAGCTTTGATGGGCACCTGGCATCCAGCCAGGGTCAGTCCACCACACATTGGCATGTCAGTATGACCCTCTCCTTCCTGGTAAAAAGCTGAGTTTGGCCTTCCAGCTGTTGCTGCAGCTGCATGCCTGTGAGTTCGTGTGAGGAAATAATTGAATGAACCATGACAATACTTATCTGCTGCTAATTAGAAAGCTTGATTATAAATAAGTGTTCCAACAAAATGGTTGTGATCTGTGCCTCTCCTAAGTCAGTCTCCTACCACAAGGATTTACAGCATTCAATCCCTGTGGTAAGCGATCAGTGCAGATAGCTGAAACCTCTCACTAGTGCTGGAGATTGCAGCCAAATCATACAGCATCCTTCAAGAAGTGTTCTCCTCTCCAAGGCTGGTATTTATATCTAATGCAAAAGCTCTGATCAACTCATAAAAATTTCCTGTTGTTACAAAGGATGCCAGGTACCTGCTGTCTTCATGGGAAATTGCTTGTGGTGGTGAGGAGACAAGGGGAAAGCCAAACTACTTTGGATGGATAAAGAAACTCTGGGTTGTTTTGTTTTGTGTTTTTTTTTTTTTAATTGATCGTTTACATAAACTGCTACAGCACCATCAAATGGGCAAGATTACAGTATTGCTGCTGTTAACTCTCTTACCTGTAGGCGCTTTGATGTTAGTCAATGTAATTGGTAGGCTAGAATCTGCAGTTGTCACAGTACAAGGCTGCTTTCACTCATGTCCTGGGGTTTTCTGTCACCTGTTCTCCCTACCAGCAAATCTGTGGACTGACATTTCATTTTCAGATCAGAAGCTAGAAGTTTTTTGCTATTACTTTCAGCTTGTCAAAAAACAGGGCAGTACTCAGGAGCCTGGAGATAAACCGAAGCAATGGCTACAAGTGGAGGCTACCAGAGAGGAAATCATGTTCAGAAAAGCATTCAAAAAACATTGGAAATATGCTTGCAAGACATAAAATAGCATATATTAGTAAAACATGCAGTTTGGTTATGCTATAGCTGAAAAGCTGGTTCAAAACAGGGTCTATTTGCTGGGTTTGGATGGCTTTCAATTACAGGCTACTGAATGCTTCCATAAAATGGTATGTGTGTATTTGTGTATATAAAACACTGGCATGTTTATGTAACTAAATTGTGAGAAAAGTATGGGGGGGGGTATCATAGAGAGAGAGAGGATTGCAGAGCATCAGCGTATGCTTTTATCTTTTGGGAAAGGAGTGAGTGTGGCAGCATGCCAACTGCATGACCTCAGGATACAGAAGCCCTGCCTACTCTTGGGTGGTGACTGCTGCTGAATTGTATGCACTAGCTAGCTGCCAGGACAATTCTAGCTCAACCTGCAGACTATGTATTCTTGGATATGTCATATAGTGCCCGTATGTTAGCAAGTCATGTCTTTTATTCTTCTGGAATGCTGATATCCTGCTGCTGAAGAAAAAAAAAAAATTTTTTCTTGACCTTAAACAAGATCACAAATTAGAATTGATTAGCCTTTTACATCTTCCTTAATTGGCTGGAAGGCTTGAGGGGCCATGAGTCAAAGTGTGGGTGAGCTGGATATATGCCGACTGCCTAATGGCAATTCTGCTTTGTTAAAAAGATACTACTGGCTAATCTCAGTACTCATTTCCAATACTGAGACTGACATTTGGAAAGATATCAATAAAAAACAATATACCTGCCTGTGGCCATGGTAACACCGGGGAGTAAACTGTCTGTAAGTACCCCAACAAATACTATAACTATGTGACAAGGAGAATCATAAATGTGATCACAATCTTTGTCTTGTGTTCCTTCCTTATAGATTGTCTTTATGACATATCCTAAATTTCAGTAAAAGTAAGACTAGCAAAAGACTGGGCTTTAGTCTATGTCTTAACAGAACCCTAATACTAGCAATTGATACCAAACATATGCTTGGAAAATCACCCAGCAGCAAAATAAAACATTGAGTATAATTTAGTTCAAGACTGGCATGTGTATAAGTGCACCACTTATAGCAGAATAGGCTTGTATCACTAAAGCGTGGTATCTAAAATCTGAGAATTTTTCCATTCCTTCTCATGGTTTGAGAAGCTCCAATTTTGGGGCTGTTTTGCTTTGGTTTTCTAAGTGTCAGAAAAAGTATTTTCATCTGCATTGGAGTCACTGGCACCTTGACAAGAATGAAGCTACAAGGCAGAAATGGCAGCACAGTCCCTGGTGACCCACTCAGGAGACGTACTTCTGAGCTGGACTAGAAGGACACTTCATGCTGCGCATCCATCTGATGCACCAGGTTGCTCTGAGCGTTTCTCCTGAGACTGGTAGCACAGAGGTGAATTCAGCCTACAGTTTGTGAAAGACAGGCACTGAGAGGTAACAGAGATGCTCCAGCTCATAACTGCATCTCAGCCAAATGGTCAATTAGCCACTTGGGTGATTAAAAGTCTGTTCAGTGACCTGTGTGTCTCTTGATTGAAAATAGAAAAAAAAAAAAAAAATCAGCGGTGGGATTTTCAGAATCACTTAAAGTTGGCTTAACACTACCCTGACATGAATAGTTTTGATCTTACTCTCAACCCAATATCTGCTTCTCTTGTTCTCTGTTATCCCCTTTCTTAGCCACTTCTATGGGTTTTTTCCTCACAGGTATATGCATGTGACAATTTTGCTTGAAGTTTTTAGTTCTCACGTGTTTCACCTGATATCAGTTTAATCATTTTGATCCACAATACTACAATACCCTACAAAAGAAATAAAAATACACTGACTTTTTTGAAGCTGACCACTTTGAACATTGAAAACTAAATGCCTGAGTTTGATAGAGAAGACAAAAAAGTTCTGCAGAAATGAAACAAAAACTTTTCTTAACTACCCACATGATGGCTTGCTCAAGCCAGTGATATCATGTTTCTTTCTTTCATCACCTTTAAATGCCTGCACAAAGAAGAAAAAAGGAAAACTACAAAATATATTATATACTCCTGCTCTACTTGCAAAACACAAGTCTTGATTCAAAGCCTGGCAAACCTGCTCAGGAATCTTTTGTTGTTTAAGACACTCATACATCATGCAGCATATCACCTTATTCTTCAGCAATCATTTTCTCCACTCAAAGCCTGTATTTTGACTATGAAAAATGTATATGTTTTTCTTTGTCTTGGATTCTCACTTTTAAATTGTGCATGATAAAGAGTGTCAAATAGTCTTTTAGCATTCTAAATCCACCAAACCAAAATATATTGCACTAGTCCTTGAGAAGTCAATATACACAACTGGGTTCACTTTAGTGGTAATGACCCACCCCAATTTTCAATATTCTTATTATCATTATATAAGTCTTAGAAAAAACTTACAGTGAATTAATTTGGCTTTCAGTGCTGAGGAGACTTTATGTCAGGAACACATAGCAAAACATCTTTCTGCAAGTCATATGTAATCCTTAATAAGAAAACAAACAAGTTTTTTCTTCTAAGGAGGAGATACTTTGAAAAGAATGTTATACTTTATTTTCAGCAACACTTTTCTGATTGTCAACTAAATGCACCTTATTCCACCAGGATGGAAATGAAGAAATAATTCACAAAGAAGACTATTTGACATAACACTCCAGGAATTCAGGGAGCTAATCCAGTTTACACCATCTGTGTCCTTATCCTATACATGAGGATATAAATGCAAAATCCTTTAAGTGATGTAGGATTTTGGCATATATGTTTCTGAAAGAAATATCTTAGGCTGCTAAGTAAAACATTTTTCATCATTCCTTCTATTTATGTTGACCCAGTTCTGGGTATTTAAGGTGTTCAGTCTAAATTCTTAAATTCTGGCTTTGCAAAAAGGATCTTTCCAGATAGGAAAGAAGATTAAGATCTTTCTCCAGTATTAACAGCTTAAAGTTATTTTTTCATACTAGTTCCAATTAGGTTTTTTTTCTTCTGTTCAGTTTTTCTATTTATCAATGAATGCTCATATGAAAAGAAGAATTTGATGGGAAATAGTAATGAAAATAGAGAAAAAAAATATATAAAATGTATTCTGTTTTCTTTTTATGGAAAACAGGCATTTTCATTTCTTTAAATAGGAGATATCCTTACCACCAATACTTTCTAGTGTGGTAGGCGGCAGTCAGCCCTGTCATATCCTTTTGTAATCAAAGAAAATTGGAACTGCAGTAATTGACTGTATCTGTTGACTAAATGTTATATCAGTAGTTATGATCTAATTTGAACAAACCCTACCCACTGCACTGCCATTAGCAGTTATATATACTTGTGTGTGTGTAAGGGTTATGTGTATTTTATATTTCATTGAATTGTATCCAGGTTCTTACTGGATCTATTTATTTATTTATCTATTTACTCAACTGACGATTAGTAGTTGTGCTTGATGTCAGCTTTCTTTTTCAAAGTTGTAGCCATTTTGCAAATGGCAAGTATTTTCTGACTATACTTTCATGAAGCTAACTGCTCTTTGTGAATCACTGAAAGGTGCGCTGCTTCTGACTGAAAAGATAGTGACATGCCTGGAAATCTGTTATAACTTTTATGGGGAAAACTGCTCATAGACTACACTTCTGAAAAGATTACTAGAATTCTCAATACAAAAGTAAATAGAAACTGGAGACTATGAAAAACTATCTGAGTGGAGTAACAACAATAATAAAAATATTCTGTATTCTTCTAACTTCGAAATAAGCAACTGAAACCAGAAAAATCTAGCTGGGTAGGGAAATCCATTACAGGCATTCTGTCTCCTCCTACATGATTTTAATGGGCATACCCTAATTATCACTAATTACATAGAAAATGTTTATCTTCTAATTATTTAGGTCTCTAGGCAGAATGTATATGCAAAGGATGAATGAAGAATTCTAACCACTCAGTTTCTTTTCACAAATGTTACTCATAACCATGAAGCTGAGCCCAACACTATTTTTTTAAGAAATGATGTTAATGAGGAAGAAAAGATGAGACAGGCAGAATAAATAGGACAAGCAAAAGAAGACAAATAAATAAATAATCCCTGTAAACAAATCAAACCCCCAAATGATTAACAGCCAAAACCTCCACACCTCAACCCACCAATTATGAAAAGGAGCAGCAAAAATTAAAATCATGAAATAAGAAAAAAAATGAAATAAATTTGCAGAGGCAGCTGTGTTCTCAGTGTTGAAAGAACTCAGTGAAGCAATGTAAGGGACAAGGAAAGCAGTGTCTCTTGCAATTTTCGTTCAGAGAACTGCACAGAAAGAAACTCCATTTTCAGTAAGTTGTTTCCTGAAATCAAGCTTTTGGCAGCTTGCCTGGACTCTAGATTGTGTAACTGATATTCCACCAGGTATGTCCTATGCTTTGTGGAGCCCCTTGATTTCACACACTATCTTCATACCTGATGGTAACAGAGGTCTCTGAATGTCCAATGTAGTATGAAATCAATTTGCCCTTCTCTGTTGGGCTTTCTGGAATTGCTGAGGGAAGTATTACTATTTTAAACACCTCTTTTCACTTTTATTTCCTTATTTATTGCTGCTCAAATAACACCACAAGTCTTTTTCTGCTTCCTGGAAGCTAACTTTAATGTGGACTGATAATCTACAGGATGTGGTAGCACATATTTTATACCATCTTCATTTGCCAGCATCCACATGAAGATATGTTTGTGGCTGCTGACTATAATAAATAATATCCCTATGGTGTTGTCAAAATCACCAGAACTGAGGAGCTGCATATATTTAATCAAAGATGAATGTAGGTTAATTTCTTATTATATGAGTGACAGAAACTGGGCTTGAAATTTATAACAAGTTGGTTTTTTTTATATGGGGCAATGAGGCCAGACTTAAAAAACTGACAAAATGAGTCTGCGTCTTTCCAATAAAAATACCTTTAGGTAGTTATTATGATGTGCAAGAAGGCAAAGCAGCAGTAATCTCTGGTACAATGGTAATCTGCAGTCAGCTCATGGGCTTGATTTAGAGCCTTTGTCCATGTTGTACACAAATTCAATTAAAGCAGCTGCAAACAGAACTTCCTAGTCTTTCACACTAACATGGTCATTAGATTTTTGCTAGCACTGTAAAGCTCTTCTCTCATACTGTAAAAAATAAATAATATTTGGATTTTGGTGGCTGCACTATATGTACTGTTTCATCAAACTTCCTTAACATCTTAGCTTCAACAATCAGAAAGTTTTTAAGATTTTAATTGAGGATAGTAGTGAAAGAAGTGAACCATAAAACCCAGAAAAAAGGGGCAGTAATTTGACCCTAGGTACATGTTTTGAGAACAGGATTGTCTCAAGAAATTTAATACCAAGGTTTTGATGGCTTCACAGAATCACAGAATGGTTGAGTTTGAAAGGGACCCCTGGAAGTCATCTTCTCCAGCCCTACCTTCCCCACTACCTCAAGCTGGGCTGCCTAGACCAGTTGCCTAGGACCAAATTGCTTGTGAATATCTCCAAGGATGGAGATTTGACATCTTTGGGCAACCTTTTCCAGCATTCACAGTGTTTCATGAGGTGACCTCATGTTTCCATTTGTGCCTATTGTCTCTTTTTCTATTACCAGGCACCACCTGGCTCCATCTTTTTTGCACCCTTCTTTCACGTATTTCTACACATTGATAAATTCCTCTTGTGCCTTCTGTTCTTCAGGCTGAGTAGTTCCAGCTCTCAACTTTCCTCACAGGTGAGATGCTCCAGGCCCTTCATCATCTCAGTGGCTCTTCACTGGACACTCAATATGTTTATGTCTCCCTTGCACTGAGAATCCCAGAGCTGGTCCCAGTAATTCAGGTGTGATCTCAGCAGTGCTGAATAAACAGGAAAGATCACCTTCCTCAAGCATCTGGCAATATTTTGCCTAATACAGATCAGGATACCTTCAGTTTTCTTTCCAGCAATGGCTTGAAACTAAGGCTGCTGCTGTACTTGTCTGAACTGCACAACTTTTGTAAACTTCCTTTTTCCAAATGAGCTCAATAGCAAAGTTCCACATGGAAAAGAGGTGTCATAGAAGGTAGGAATGAGATAAAGAGGTATTGCATTTTTGTCAGAAAGTAGAAGAGAGGAAAGAATGGGAAAGCCAGATGGCACACAGGTACTTCTTTTTACTCTGTTTTCACTTTGTTAAAAGGTTGGCTCCTTTTACTTGACCCATTTCTGAGGCAGTTATGAGATCTTCAATGAAAACATCCTCCATCTTGTCTACGTCTTATTTTTGGAGTAATGTTTTAGATGGAATTTTACATGTCTGCTGTGCAGACAAACCTCATAAAATTCATCATAAGCTGATCATGCACCTGAATCATATGTAAAGCCAACATATTCCACTTCTGACAATAGTAATGGATATTTGGGAGAACATGAAAATTATTTCAAATTCTGTTGCTTTTTTTCAGTGAAAAGCAAGCCATTTTAGAGTCTAAAACTGTTTAATAAATGTGTTCCTTTCTATTTTCCTTGTCTATTCCTTTTTCGACATCTCTCAGCAACCCTCCCAATTTTCATTAGTATATTTTTCCTCTTTTTTTTTCCTTTTTTCTTCTATTTTTAATAAATTCAGAGGAGTAGCTGTTATTTTACAGAGACTGCTAGTCAGAACTGCTGTTATCAAGCTCTATTCATTGGAGCTTCTAATTTGTAATATGTGTTGAAATTCAACTGAGAGATAGTCTTCTATAGTATTTTTTACTTAACAGCACTATAATATATCTGTTCAGATCTCAGGCTTCTGCTTCCAGGGTGAAACAGACTAGTTTCCTCTGACTGTTTCAGAACCTGGCCCTGGGAAAAGTAGATTGAAATATTCTCCTATACAGATGGGGTTTTTTTTCTTTTTTTTTTTTCTTTTTTTTTGAGGGGAGTGGGAGACAGAAGGGTAGATTTAGAAAATTAATTCCAAAAGCTAAATTGATTAGAATTGAGGAGAGGACTTTTTCTGTCATTCAGAAGGTTGTTTGGCCCATATCAGAGGTCCATATTTGTTAGCATGGATCATATGGTTCACTGAACTATATAACAGAAATTCTTGTTCATATCCTTGAAAAAGTTCATCTTTACTAAAACTATTAATGGATTTGGTTTACGCCTTTATTATTTTTTATGCTTTCATTTTATGCTGAATTTTACCCTGTAAGTAAATTAATCTGTGATGTAATGTCAAGGTGTAAGACCTGTAAATTGCATACTTACTCCCTCAACCTTTATTCTTCTTCATGCATTGTCTTCGGCAGTGAACAGAATATCTGAAGGGGGCTTACGAGAATACTAGAGAGGGATTCTTCATCAGTGACTGTAGCAACTGGACAAGGGGTAAGAGGGTCAAACTTAAACTGGGGAATATTAGGTTGGATACAAGGAAGAAGTTCTTCGAGGGTGGTGAGGCACTGGAGTGGGTTGCCCAAAATACTGGTAAATGCTCCATCCCTGGCAGTGTTCAAGGCCAGGTTGGATGGAGCATTGGGTGACACAGTCTAGTGTGAGGTGTCCCTGCCCACGGCAGGGAGATTGGAACTCCAGCATCTTAAGGTCTTTTCCAATCCAAGCCATTCTATGATTCTACAATTCTGGGGACTGGTGGGGGAAAGTGCAAAACCTGCGTGTGATTCTGTAACACAAAAAATATGAACAAAGGTTACAAAGAGAAGATGCCAAGAAATTTGGTGCTTTGAGTCTTCCTGAGGTGAGACAATTTGAATACAAACAAAGCTAGCAGTAACGTAAGATTTTTATCATAAATTAAAAAAATATCTCAACCATGTTGTGACAAAATCTATCCTTATCCATCAGTGATAGACCTTGAACTCTGACTTTCAGAATTGTGAAATATTGCCAGAGTTTGTTATGGGAATAGAAGACAAGATAGAATGCAAAAGCACATTATGTCCAAGAGCCATGATTCTCCTGGATTGGATGATATTAAGAATCTGAATAAATTATTGAGTAGAAATGAAGTGATGGTGCACCACCAGAAATAAGGTCCCTCAGTGTTTGAAGCACTGAATGTCTCTCTCTTAATTTCAGTTTTCTAAGGCTTAACATAGAGATGGCATGTACATAACACCTATATGGGAGAGAATTATGAAAAAGTATACTTCCTTGTAATTTCTGAAGTTCTTAGCCAATTTCAATCAAATTTGTTACTGGAAAGGGTTCAATAACATCATATTTTACTAGGCAACTGAGAATCCTGACATAAGGTAGTATCTGCACAAATCACAGGAACCCATAGCAATGGGTTTCTGTATGTCAGCATCATTTTTTATATTTTCTTGCACAAGAAGCAGAGGATATAATTCTTCCTTGTACATGACAGATAAGGTAATTCCATATAGAACTCAGAAAAAGCATTATCACTTATGCTCCTGTGAATAAGCCAAATAGTCATTGCCACAGGTTAGAAATAAACATCTATGTTATTCTGTTGCTATCTCAAGTCATTTGAAATACTCAAGGCAATTTATTCCTTCACAAATTAGTATCAATGAGACTTTGGCTTCCAAATGTCTTTGACAATATAGGTATAAATATGAGGTGTTTTTTTTTTTAATCACCTTTAGGAATATCTGCCATAGGCCACTTCTAGAAATATGGTACTGAATGAGATGGGCCAGTGGTCTTAAATTCAATGTTATTTTCTTTGTGCCTTTCTTTCTGTTAGTTTAGTACAGTTTGGAAATCTGACAAGACTACCAGTGGGAAGAAATTAAATAACAGAGTGACAAGAGCATTCAAAACCATCTGCTAGTGTTCTAAAACTACTAATAGCAGGATGAACCTTCAAAGCATTTATCAAATTGTGAAACATTATTTTAAATAATGAACTGTTTAAAATTATTCACCATATGAACAATTTAATACTTTACAAGCCTGTTGATCAGCATTCTTGCCCCTCTGAATAGCCTTTTTATATGACAATACCGTTCTTAGTTATCTTTAAATAATATTTTGTTTCAGTTATACACACAGAATAAACAGAAGTGATCATTGTGCTATTGTCTTACTAAATACTAACCAGTAGGGCATGCTAATCTTTGTACCAAACAATGTTATCTAGAAGTGTCGTGGGTTTAGCAGTAGCAGTCATTTTTCTCCTTCTCAGTAGCTGGTGCAGTGCTGTGGTTTTGAGTTTCGGCCTGGGAACAGCAC
>JAOEHX010015975.1:16388-41654 GCA_025448015.1 Bolborhynchus lineola | reverse complement strand
GAAACGGAGCGGAGCGGAGCTCCCTCTGCCGGCCCTCCGCCCCGCCCCGGCCATGGCCACGGCCCCGCCGACACAGCCCCAGCCCCAGCCCGCCGCCGGGGCCGGGGCGGTCCCGCAGCGAGGCAGAGGGGAGCCTCGCGGAGCCGCCCGCATCATGCGGGCTCTGCGCTGCCGGCATGTGGAGCCGCCGGTCCGCTCCCTGCTGGTGTTACCCGGAGCTCACGGAGGTGCAGAGAGCAGCATCCCGGAGCCGGGCTGAAATACGGGAGCTGTTTAAAGTGATCATAACCGTTCACCAAAAAAAAAAATAATTAAAAAGAGCCACACACAAAACCTACCAAGACTCCACAGCAAACTCCTTCCCCGAAGAAGTAGGTGTATCTAAGGCACCTTTGGAACAAGTGGGCTACGAGAACAAAATTCTCCTATCCTTACTCTAACTCCCAGATGAAATCTCCCAGCTGTTTATGTTGTTTCCATCTGGCACCACATTCCTCCTGACCCTGACAATTTACACGTGGCTTTCACTTGGCAAGGGGGAATAGTCCCATGCACAGATTACGACTGGCATACTTACAGGTAGCCAAAGTCTTCACACTATGCTGTTGTCACAGTCGTCATTTCTATAATGAGCCACTTCCACTCCTAAAACCAGGCTGTTCTCTGAGAATCAGTTTTCACTGATTTCACTTTCCAGTCAGTTTTTTGTCTTTTGTGACTTGAGAGAAAAACTAGAAAACATCCACCTTTCAACATCATCAGCAAGATGAAAAGAACCCCCTTTAGGTAGTATATAGTAAAGTTAATCTGATTTTTGAGGTTCCATTTATTGAATTGAATTGCCAATCCTGAAAGACCTACCTCTTAATTATGTCCTGACCCTCCTTCCAGGTTTCACCAAGATTCCTCGTGAAGATCAAAATCAGATTTAGACCAAACACACAGAGACTTCCAGGACTGAGCCACAGTTATCCAAACATAGCAACAGGTCCTTTGTGCCTGAAAGTTTATGTGATTCCAGGCCTTCTTCAAGAAACCCGCAGACGAAAAGCATAAACTAATGAAAGAGCAGCTGCTTGTTGAAATTTCCACTCAGTTCCAAGAAATGAGACTTGGCAGGTCCTTGCGTTTTATAATACTCCGTGACTCATTTGCAGAGGCAAGTGAAGTCAGAGCCATCACTGCCAGAGTCGTGCCCCTGGTGGCTTCTCCGAGAAGGACATGGATTTTCCTAAGCACTTTTTATGAAAGAAGAAAGAAAGGTACTGCCCAGTTGCCGTTTGCAGCGGTTCAGTTGCTGAATCCCTTCTCAGGTGGTGCTAGTCCATCGTTGACCCTGTGTTTCCCAGCATATCTTCCGGATAATAAGGTCTGAGCTCTGCAAACTGTTCCTTTGCCCGGCTGCCAGGAAGGTTCAGAGCTGTAGTAGGCAGTGGGCAGCAGGCAGGCATAAGGCTCACTGCAGGCTTCCGCCAACTGAACAGGCGAGAGTAACCCGAGCTTGCAGATCAGGCTGGGAGAGGTGGGGCCTCACTCCAGAATTGCTTAGAAGTTTACCTTAACCTTGCCTCTAGGGGAAAAAAAGCCACCCCTAGAGAAAAGAAAAAGCAGTTCAGCCAACTTGCCCTTCCTGGCTGTGAGCTGGCAATGACCCTTGTCACACTGCATCTTCTAGTGGTTCTGTTCCCGCTTCTTTTTCTGGCCCAGAGGGTTCTGCACGTAGCAGGAAAACAAAAAAAATCTTGTGAAATCACAGGGGAAGGAGAGCATTGAGTCCAATTTATGTACCTAAACAAGAAATGAAATGTGCTGATAACAATAATTTTTCTTGGTAACAGGAATTTTGTTTCCAATAAGCCTTCAAACCTTCAAGGATCAGATTGTGGGGAGTCCTCCTAGGTCAGTCGTGTGAATGAACCCTTTCAGGAACACTGACATTAAACTGACATTTCCAGACTATTCGTGCCAGTCACCATGCACTGTGTCACACTCCCTAGGTAAATAATAATAATAGTAATTTATACGAAAAAGTGCTTACCCCATGAGAAGTGGAAAGGAATATGACAGATGCTATTAAAGAAAAGGTTGGTGACTGCTTCAGTCCTGGGCAGGGACAAACAGTGCCTTTCTTCCCCTTCTTTCCTGGATAGCAGCCCAAGAGCAGCCCCTGCTCCAATTCCCTTTAACAAAGGACAACAAAACAAATGCAGAAGACCACTGTGGGCTGATATTTTTGTTTGCTTTTACTTGGGAAGAAAATATTTTGGAGGGGCAGAGATAATCAAGAACATGGAAAGAAAGTGGGACATCAGGATGAGAAGAGGGAAACCAGAAGAATAAATGAGATAAAGATTTGGGGAAGAATACATTCTATTTCTGGGCTTTAACTACTTTTCTGCAGGATGCGTACAGTAGGGATGGACATTTACAGAATTATATGATTATAAAACTAATAGGAAATAGGAAAGCAGAACATCGTAACTCATGGGATGAAGAAGACATTTCATCAATGTTTGGGAGGAAAACTAAATATGCCAAAGAATTTCCTTCTGTTGTAGAATAGCCTAAAGATCCTTTCCATGCTGGGAACCTGCAGAATGACTTACACACAATGAACAACTTACACAACCATCTGGCAGACCCAGCAGAATCTTTTTGCTGACACCTCACCTTTCTGCATGGAATTCAGCCAAACACCATGGCCCCAGCCAGTTGTGATCGCCTTTGCAGGTGTACACGTGACAGAAGGCACAATGTAGGCAACAAACCCATGGATTCATGTGGAGTGCCACTGTCTGGGCTGTATTGAAATTAGATGATCAAGTGGTAAATTTGGACAGTATTGGCTGCAGTAAGCTTCAGGATTTAAGATTAACTGCTTGATAGTGGAATTTCCACTCTCACTGAAAACAGACACTACTGTATCCATAGAGTTTTCAGGACAAAAATATGCAAAGCAAGCTTGATTCTTCTCATGATTTTAAGCCATGTGCAGCTACAGTGCAAAACAGCAGAATTGTTCCCAATTTAGGATTGTAAAAATGCGAGGTTAGTCTAAAGGAATCCACAGCAAATGACAGAAACAAAAGAGACTAGCAATTGGTCTGTGCTCCTCCATTCTTTATGTTATGATAAAGAAAAAAAGTCCCAAATATAGAAAGTACTCAGTTGCTGCTTATTACAGAAAACATTTTGTATAAAAGCTAAACATGGTCCTATTTAGAAAATAATGCAGGCCAGAGGATATGAAGAATCATAGAATCATAGAACGGTTTGGTTTGGAAGGGACCTTAAAGATCACCTAGTTCCAACCCCCCTGCCATGGGCAGGGAGCTTCCACTAGACCAGGTTGCTCAAAACCCCGTCCAACCTGGCCTTAAACACTGTTAGGGATGGAGCATTGACAACTTCTCTGGGCCTGTTCCACAGTGAAGATTTTTTTCCTAACATCTAATCTAAATCTCCCCTCTTTCAGTTTAAAGCCATTCCCCCTTGTCCTGTGACATGTGCTGTAAAAAGCCCCTCTTCAGATTTCTTGTAGAATAAGAATAGAGATCCTTTTAGCCCCAAAGTGATCTGTAGTCTCAGTGGGAGTTTCTTTGGGGTGTGTTTAGTTTTAAGATCTTCTGCGTAAATATAACATCCTCTCTTTTTAGACTATTTTCAGTAGTAACTGTGTGAACGCAATTGTTCCAAACTCAGATTTATTTTGAGTAGTAAATTTATGAATAACATAATGGCTTCAAAACTGGTGAGACAGATTTGGTCTAAACATAGAATCATAGAATAGTTAGGGTTGAAAAGCACCTTAAGATCATCTAGTTCCAACCCCCCTGCAATGGGCAGGGACACCTCACACCAAACCATGCCACCCAAGGTTCTGTCCAACCCGGCCTTGAACACCGCCAGGGATGGAGCATTCACAACTGCCCTGAGGAACCCATTCCAGTGCCTCACCACCTTCACAGTTAAGAATTTTTTCCTCATATCCAATCTAAACTTCCCCTGTTTAAGTTTGAACCTGTTACCCCTTGTCCTATCACTACAGTCCCTAATGAAGAGTCCCTCCCCAGCATCCCTATAGGCCCCCTTCAGGTACTGGAAGGCTGCTATGAGGTCTCCACACAGCCTTCTCTTCTCCAGGCTCAACAGCACCAACTTTCTCATCCTGTCTTCATACGGGATAGTTGGGGATATGGAGCACCTCCCGTATGAAGGCAGGCTGAGAAAGTTGGGGTTGGGTTTAGTGGGAGGTGTTGGAACTTGATGATCTTAAGGCCCTTTCCAACCCTAACTATTGTATGATTCTATGATTCTATGACATTCTATAAACTTCTGAAGTAATTAGTAACCTAGGGTCTGCTAGGTTCCAATGTGTTTGGCTTGGTTTGGTTTGGTTTGGTCCCATCCTCCAGAAATGGAATGCAAAAATGATTATTAAAAAACCTCCTCTCTTCCCATCGGTTTTGGACCATTACGAAGTAGTTAGTTGACTCCTGTAGTGGAGAGCTTGTGCTTTGTTGATTAATACAAAATTACAGAAGCTACTTGCATTTTCTTTAACTTTCTTTAATAACCCTTTCATTTCTTTCAGGTTGATATAGCAAACAAACTAAAGCAGATCAGAGAACATCTCACAATCTAAACATGAAAAGGAAGGAGGAACCCAGAGTGTCTGTAACCCTCTCCCGGCAGAAACCAAACTTCAGACTCAGCTCTGAAGCAGAAGGAAAATATACGGACTGCTCCTGGCTGAGTCAGACCCTTTATCCCAGATGCGGAGACATAGCAGCACAAAGGACTCCCAGAAGCCTCATTTCCAGCCAAGGAATTATTCTTCTGAAGAGCTCAAGGATATGGCAGAGAATATACCAGGCAAGAACAAGATGTTTGTCAGGGTGCCATCATGGCACAGAACTCCATGGAGATTTCCAGTGACTGTGATAGACAAGAGTGCCTCAAAGAGCCATTATGAAACATTTTGCCCAGTTTATACAATATATGCAGAGGGACAAAAGTTTGGAATCTTGAAAACACTAAAAGTTGCTCATGGTCCTTGTAGTGACTGCATCCCCAAATCAGAGAACATGCAGTTACACCTCCTGGATGTTCTGCCGTCTGTATTGATTTATTTGGAGCTTGCATCAGTACACACACACCTTCCATATTTATCTACTAGTCTAGCTGCTAGGGGTTATTGGATTTTTATTCCTTGTTTCTAATTATTGTTACAGCCATGAGGGAGATTATTTGAGTGAGCTGACTAGGACAAATGAAACAGCTGTTTATCCTGAGCCCAAAACTCTTTAGCTTGAAGCTGCCATCATCGGTGACTTACAAGCTTGCCATCCAGCCGCTCCAATTACTAATGCATCAATTATAAGCCATGCAAATTTATAGCTAGGATTATAGTTGAATGTGTGATGATAAAAAACCTTCCAGTAAGATGAGGGCTGTATGACATTATGAATTATCTGGCAGTTCTTTCTGCACGTCCTATGTGGATGGATTGCAATCAGTTAGTGAAGTAATGCAGAGGACTGTTCTCCACGGGAGCCATGGGGAGTGTTTCTATTTATTTTGGAAGGAATAGAATCAGAACCAAATCCTTAATTTGTGTCTTACTCAATCTCTGCGCTGAGAACTGATTGGCTGACACTTGGATTTGGAAGTCAAGACCTTGTCCTGAAAGAAACCTGAGGCATAAGAAAAGCCATATGGGAACTACTGACATCACGTGGTCAAAGCTTAGGGCATTTGTGATTACTAGATTTTGATCTGTCCCTTCTCAAGAGCTACACTGTGTTTGATGGATGAGACTCTAATTGAATTTTAGCAAATAAACTGCAGGTTACAAAGCAAGCTCAAACATTGCTATGCATTTTGATGCCTCCATATTCCTATCTTAAAGAGACAAAAAGGAAATAAGACACAGACAATCAATCTTTTTATATCTACACTCTTTTCTGACAGATGTTTTTTATTACAATTGTATGCTTATTGGGAGAGAGGAGACCATTAAAGCTCAGATACTTCATTTTCTTTACATCTCATATTCATGAGAATATAAAAGGCAGGCAGAAAGGAAAATACATAACCTAGGGGGAAAAAAAATTGTCTGTTTTGCCAGAATTTAGGTAAGTTTCTGTTTTTTTCTTTTTTCTTCCAGGGTTTTGAACTACACTACTCTGGTGGAGGAGCAGGACAATGTTAACCATATGGTTCATCCTAAGCCTTCAGAATTCCTGAGTTATACATCTAAAATCAATACATATCTTTAATAATCACAAGGTGTTGATAAAAAAGATGCTGACATTTTTATTTGGGTTTGGGATCTGTAGATTTCGTGTTTCCTAGCAGAAATGTCAGAGGGAGAGGCTTTCTTCCAACAAATGGCAAGGATTTGGTACACTCCAAGACTATAGCCAATTAGGCTTTTAAGAAATGGATCAAATATCATTACCACAGTAGCAAAATCACCAGGTTGGCCAGAATTACTTTGTAAATTGTGTTTTTATTGTTTACTGCACTGAATTTTAATTTTGAAAATCGTAGTCCCAGTTCTTGTTTTTATAGACAGAAGCAATTGGTTTGGCTGTCTGACCTGTTCAGAGAATGTGCAGGTCACCTGACATTCTGCATTTGCATATGTGTGAAAAAAATCCTCCTCATTTCAGCACATACTTGCTCAGTTCTTATTGCACAATTATTTCATTGACTATGGAAAATAATTAATAATGCTGATGACAATTTTTGGTTATATACTTCTTGCCACAGACCTCAAAATTGTCTACAAGCATTAATGAATCTGGAGAGACAAGCTTCATTGCACAAAAGGAGCAGCCAAAGCTCAGATAATAGTGAAAAACCTCACAGTGATATCCCAAAACTTGGATACATTGTGTTTTTATTAAAGCCTTAAATGAGTGAATTTAAAAGATGATAACATCTGACCCCGGGAGATCAGAAATTAAAATACATACATATAAAATCATTCTCTGTGTGTGCATGTACATGTATAGTTTTGCATACATTTTAGGTGAATGTCATCAGTTTGGGTGGAAGAATGTGACTCATTATTTCTGGTTACACCACAAGGGCAAAGCTGAAGATGTTCCGTCACACTGTGAAGTTACACCCAGTGTCCATGGAAGTAGGACTATGGTGAGACCCAGAAACACAGGCTCTGACCATTACAGTGCCTTGTACAAAAACAGGCCAATGTCTCTGAATTTGACTTCTCACAGAATCACAGATGCATACCTGGGAGTTAAGTCTGAGAAGGTTATGGTATGACTGAAAGGCTGTGTACATAGTCACAAGTGCAATTAGACTCAATAAGCTATTTCTGTCTTACAGAAAGTGCCCATGAGATAATTCCATTTCCACACAGTTTTCAGATAACTTGTAATGTCCAAGTTCATAATTGCTGAAGTCTGCAGATGTGGCAGGTCTACAGCTAAGTTACTTGAAGCTGTTTTGCTTTAAGGCACCCCAAAACTCACAGTAATATCAGCATTTGAGGCACACATACTACCAAATCAAAGAGGACTTCCCCTGAGCTTAGAACAAGTAAACTCAGGGAAGGTTAATAATAACAAAAAGGGAGACTAAATCTTATCTTTATGATGATCATTATTCAGCCAGTGGTGGATTTCATACTGAGACAGTCACAACTATTTTCTCAGACATGCTCGTGCAAGGGGAAGCCACCTACCACAGCAGATCATACGCAGCCTTCCTAGAGCGCACAGAGATGTGGTTCTTGTGCATTGTTCTCCTCCCTCCACCATGTGAGGATTTTTTAATTTAAAACTGATTCTCATAAATGCTATTTTGCATCACGAGCTTATTAGAATCTGTTAGGGTTACTCACTTTGGAAGTTCACTGCAGATGTATGCATTCAGAAACAAATATTTTCCCCGTTTACTAAATAAATAAGCAGAGCTTTAGGATATGGTTTTCAGAGAGTACTGACAGATATCCTTCCAGAGGTCTGAAAGACCTTTTGTACACCAAATGAATCCTGTCTGATAAAAAGCAGATGAGATATTTCAGAGGACATGGATCTACCATATGTATATTATTCCATGGAGAAACAGTGCAAAGATGTATTTTTTAATGCAAGGGGTCATGCAAGTTCATAGTGTTGGGCACCCTCTCTCTTACCAATGCAACAATTGAGAGGTAGCATCGCCAGCTGTTTCACACACATCTCAGGAAGTATTGAACAGAAATGGCTGGGGAATGAAAAAAGTACTCAGGAAAACTCCTGGCTGGAGGTCACTGTCTCTCACCAGACCTGATGATGGAAGGGCCTTTGAGAGCACCATCCCATAATGGCTATGCTACCATCAGCTTGGTCATCTTCTTTCAGCTGTAACTGAAGAAGTAACACAAAGACAGAGAAGATCCCAGCCCACTGTACCCCTGTGTCTCTTGAGCATCAGGTTGCCTTCAGGCAAGGGATGTTTTGCTTTCTCTGGTGGCTGTTTGCCAAACCTTTCATCTTACTCAGCTCCTCCTGAAGTGTCCCTCCCTCCTTCCCAGACCAAGTGTACCCAAGGAGGATACCCAAGGAAGCACCCAATTGTAGCCTCCTAGCTCAGGAAGCATGCTACGCACGTGGCTCGGGACAATCTATAGGCTTTGTGCTAATCTGGCCATGCCTCAGGACATGTCAGAGTTTGTCTGCACTTGTTTTAGCATGCCTAGAATAGTGCTTTAGCTTGTTTAGCCCTAACAATGATTTTCTAATGTCCAGGTGTCTATTGACTAATTTAGTTAACTGTTGCTTACCTCTAGAGATGAGCAGAATCATATTGTATAACCATATGGCATAATACTTTTTATACAGATAATAATAACAAGCTGATAGTCTGTGTAGTATGACATATTTATAACCCTAGGATAATGATGTAGGAGGACAGCAGAAACTTGCAAAGTGGGGACATGGGATGCAGCCCAGAGAAGTACAGGCACAAGTGAATGCGCCAGAGTCAGAAACAGCCCCAGGATGGCCAGACAGGGCTGTGAAGATGGGGATGGGTCAAGATGTGGGCCCATGTGTAGGCCTGGCTCTGGTCACCCACTGCCAGGCAGGAGAGGGCTGTGGGGAGCTGGAGACTAGCCCTGCTGTGGCACTTCTGAGGCGGGGACTGATGGCCCTGTGGGGCTGAAATGGATCCTGGGCTGTGGGCTGGGCAGAGGCAGCAAGGGCTGGTGGTGCTCCCAGGGCCATGACACACAGGACACTGATGCCTTGCTGTAAACCCACCAGTCGGTTTGTTCATAAGAAAAACTTGTGCCATTGCCCCTAGGATACAGGCAGTGGGAAGAAGTGCAACACCAGAGAATGAGGGGTGGACTTGTGAGGCTTCGCTCTGGTGTAACAATTTTTAACATCTTGATTCATAGGACTAAATTAAATTATTTGGACTGTGAATCTTTATGTATTGTAACTGTACTACTCCTAATTAAATATGTGTTGTACATTAGTTAGCATATTAAGACTTCAATAAGATGAAAAATTCTTGGCTTGTGTGTTCCTCCTTTGCCAATAATAAGATTTTGCACATAAGTCCCTCTCCATCGGTCCTCTCCTCTTTCCCTATTTTCTTTCCTTTTTTATTGTGGTGCCTCATCACTTTTACTACCCCTTTATAAGTAACTGCATTCATCAGCACCAACTGGCAGTGATTTTTGTCCTTTTGAATAGCAGTAAGGTGCCAGGCATTTAACCCCTCTGGTGTCAGATGTCCAAAAAGCAGAGGTGTGTTCTTCAAGTATAAGAGATGCTGGCCTCAATATGCCCACCACTGGCACATCATGAATGTGAGACTTGCAGAGGTGACTCCCCCCATCCCACTGTGAAGCCAGGCAGCACCAGGAGCCTCTCCCTCTCTCCACAGTCCTGTACAAGAGACACAAAGGGGTGATGAGGGGAAGGAGTACATGGTGGGGAAAAGTCACTGTGCCAGGCTGCAGGTGACAGGTTCATCAGCAGAAAATGCTCCCATGCAGCATTGTGGCATCCCTACCTCTGCACTCAACTACCCTGAAAGCAGGAGAAACCTGAGCTGCCTTCTCTCCTGACCCTTCAGAGGGGTGCTTTGCAATGAACTGAAGGAAGAAATCAAGCTTACACACAGTTATAATTACTCTGTTTCTTTATAGAAACATTTTCCCAAACCTTTTTGTGGTTTCAGTTTTTAAAAGGGTGAGATTTTCAAGGCTAGGACTTCTCACACATATATATGCATACAGTGCCTAGCACAGCCAGGGCTCTGTGCTGAGAAAGGTCTCTGTATCCCACCAAATCAGGCAGAATAGTAACAAATATAATGCCAGTCCTTCCTCTTTACACTAGCCTGTGTTAAAGAATAAGCAAGTACTTGGCCAAGATAAGAATTTCTTCTTCCTCTGGAGTGGTGTCAGCCAGCAGAATTCACCACTCCAGAGGGCAGAGACACCAGGACTGCTGTTGAATTTAAACAAGGGGGCTTGAATGGTCTTGATCAGGCGATGCTTGTGGCTGATGCAGCTGTATGGAGACAAAAGGAAAAACTGAGAAGGACTGAAACTCTTGTAATGTGGCACGGATGAATTAACCTCTAGAACGAACAAACTAAGGATTAGGAACACACTCGTGATACAGATATTTCTGGACTATAAGAAAAATAGAAAAGAGGAATTGAGTTGAACTCCAAGTAAAATAAATAGTTACTGAAAGAAACTGAATAGATAATCTGGGAAACTCCCTGGAGGCACTGTAAGAGCTTTCCGATTCACAAAGCAAGGCACTGCTAGCCTACCTGGTCTAACAGAACTCTATTTCAGGGATTTGTAACCCAGAAAGTATTTGTGGATCTGTGGGATCTAAAAAAAAAAAACCCAAACCAAACAAAACACTGCAGGTTTACAAATGTTTTTTTTTTCCTTGCATTTAAAACTTGGGGGGTGCAGGTTTTTTTTTTTTTTGATGGAGGTGAGGAAAGTGAACCTTGTATGCCTGGAACATCCCTCCTCAGTATGAAAACAAAAGTAAAGCCAATACAAACCAAATGGTGAATGGGATTTCCACCCTAAGAGCGCAAATCTCTTTTGAAAATACAAATGCTTAAGTGCTCTTATTTCTTTAAACTTCTGGACCTTTTATCTTCATCTTTATTGAGAAGTGAAACTTATTCCTAATTTGTTTTTGTAACAGCTGTATGAATTATTTTGCTCCCTTCTTTTTAAACTTATTCACACATAGTACAAACTGCAGGAAATGGCAATAATTTTGTTGTAACACTGCTCCTAATGATCCCTCAAAATAGAAGCTCCATGACACTTTAAAATTGTGCTGTATCTGCATCAAAAGAGAAGTTCTCTTTCTAGGGCGAATTATATGCACACCATAGCCAAATGGAATAAGGGCAAGAACAAGCACATCCGATTTCTTTTCTTTTGAAATCAACACAGACTTTTATAGTGTTAAAAGGAACTGCAGGTCCTTTACAGGGGACTGTGAGTTGGCAGGCTCTGGTTTTGCACATGGAGCCTCAGGAGAGGCTGCTCCCCGCTCACAAGTCCGGCTCTGCATTTCTCTCGTTCTCTGCCTCCAAATTCTACCCTGCCCTCTGCTACATAGAGAAGAATGAGACACAGGGAAGATTTATTCAGGTGTAATTACAAAACACTCTGAGATCTCGAGATGGGAATTGTGATAAAACTGAATCCAAAGCCCACTGAAGCCAAAAGGGTATTTTCAATTTATGTGATGCTGGAGCAGGCCCATACATACTGCAAAATTACTACCAAATTTTATAGAGTAAATGACTGCTGCAAGAGATAAATCAGGATGCACACACTACTATGAAAGTAAAATTAATTATCCTTTCGTGTGCCTTTGCTCTGTACTATTCCAAAGAGATATTCTTGTTATCCTTCTCTAAGTCATAGGCTGTTAAATTATCAGCATGAAGACTGCAACAACTGAAAACAAATTGGGAACAATGGCTTGAGCTTCCCCATCTGTGAGAACAAGGCAAATGGCAAGGACTGTTTTTCAATGCTGAGCTGAACATAACATATATAACATCTGACAGCAGCCCCAATCAAATCACTACAGCACAGAGAGACAATACTCCCCCAGTGTCAGGCTCTGTGTGCTGACAGCAATTTTCAATTAACTTCCCTCATTTACGAGGTAGATGCTAGAGCAGTTTTGAAGGAATCCAAAAGCTTAGAGATAGATGAAAAATTCTCTTGTGTGCTTCATTCAATGCACTTCTCCCAGGAAGAGCAGGAAGAGACAGTTTGATAGCCTTTTTCTTCAGTAGAGAGTCAGGCTCATGCATTATATTACTCAGTCTTGTCAGCACTCTCCATTCACTTGCAAGTGAACACGATAGTTCAGGTTGTCCTAATGGGGACACAGGAGATTTCATGTAACTCCCTGTACAGTTCCTTTGAGGAGCTACTGGCCAATAAAGTGGAAGGTTTTAAAGAAAAGTTGTATTTATGAGTGAATCTTCTCAATAGGGGGTTAACTCCTGTTGGACACTGACACAACCAGCACTGTCATCTTCTCCAGCATGTGGTCTGAGTGAATTTCCCATTTCAAGCAGATACAAACTTCTGCAGTTCAGACTGTGGGCTGTTTTCTCTAGACAGCAGTTTGCCCAGTGCCATAAGTCTAGCTGATAGCCAGTAATGACTGAATATGAGATTTGATGGACCTGATTTTTGTTTACTGTGCTACAGCAGTGTAGTTTAACCATTTTATTTACTTACATATGCATATTCCATTTGTTTATTTACACTTACTTGAAAGCCCCGTAAAACTGCAAGAACTGGGGTAAAAGAGGCTATAATGTAAATGAGAACCAGAAAATTACAGATTCACATGCATAGTTCAGTTTGGAAGGGATCTCTAGAGGTCACCAGTAGAACCCACTCCTCAAAGCAAGGCTAACTTCTAAGTCAACTAAGTTAACTAAGTAAGCTAACTTCTAATTTCCAGCTGCTCAGGGATTCATACAGCTGAGTTTTGAGTATCTCTTAAGAAATGAAAATTCCACAACCTATATGTGTTCATGTCCTTCTGCTGAACAACTTCATGGTGATTTTTCTGTTCCTTTCATCCTCTTGGAATTTCCTGTGTTCTATCCTGAGCCCACCACTTCTCATCTTTCCCCTGTGCCCCTCTGAGCAATGTTTGACCCTGCCTCCTCCACACACTTTTCTTAGGTAGTTACAGCCAGATCTCCCTTAATATTTGTCTTCTTAAGAGAGGAAAAAACCCTGCTTTCTTGTACTCTTTTTGTATACCACATCACTCAAGTAAGTGAGTCATTTTAATGACATTTTGCTAGATTCACTTCACTTTATCCACATTGTTCTTGTATCCAGAGGACCAAAACCAGACACACCGCTCTTGACATGGCTTTGCAATACTACTGAAGAAACATAATCACTTCTTGTAAACTGCAGCTACCTTCTCACTATTACCACCTAGTTTATGATCAGCCTCTATCTCCCTGGAGCACACTGCTGATGCACGTAAAACCTGGCAGCATATCAGCACCCAGAAGTCCTTTATGGCAAAGCTGCTCCCTGGCCCAATCAGTCCCCACCTTTGTCCCCAGCTCTATAGCCCTAGAGCTAACTATGCTTGGTCGTATTTTTCAAGCATTCATACATTAAAGTAATCTGTTGGTCTGTATTTTGCATTTGATTTTAAACAACCTGGCAGAGGGTCTATGTGTCCATTGCTTCAGTCTAGCTGCTGTGTAAGCCTGGTTTGAGTGCTTTCAAGCATTTCTGTCCTACAAAATAGTAATAGTAATACTATGGTAATCTCAACAAAATCTGGGAATGAGCAAAAGAAAAAATAACAAGAAAAAGACAATGCACAAAAAATTCTTGTTAATAATACACTATTTCTTATATGATCTATTATTATTATTGTAGTAATCCTATAATGCTAATAAAGAACTCAGCAGTGTAAGAAACCAGTTCATATATATCTTTGGGAACTAAAAGGATTCATATCAATGTAAGCTGTTTTGGACTTGGTTTTCACTGACTATTGAGTACATTTAACTGTAAGTCTTCCAGCTCTCCTATGTCCTTTACTTAAAATACACATCCAAGACATAGTTAACAAACTGATGAAAAATGCAAATATAGTGAATTCACTTTCTCTCCCTCATCCACAAGCTGCTTTTTAAGACCACCGGCACTGATTTGAGGGGCCTTCCTCCTGACCATTCCCACCAGAATTCTCTCTCCTCCTATCCCAACAGCTTTATGACCCAAACTTGCTTTTCCAGTTCAAAAATAAATCCCAAAGCTTCAGATCTCTTTTCTTTTTCTAATCACCAGACTTCTGAACTCTGCTGGCTATGAAATCTGGCTTACCATACACCCCATTCAAAAGAAAAGTTTATGTTGACAAGTTAGGGCTTGTTGCCAGACTGCATAACTGTAATGCAGGACATCTGTGTGGTAGTAACAGTAGTGTTACTGTCTCTTTATGCAATATGAAGAAACTAATTGCATAGTTTAGAACAAACCTGATTCTCTAGGTATGAATGAAATTCTTTCGCTGCCTGACACAGGAATGGAGTATTGTTCAAAGCATGTTTATGCTAGGGAAAATATATTCATTCTTTTGAGTAATAGCTATAACAGCATGAAGGTCTCTTTAGTAGTAGGCCTGATTTCAACAGGAAGGCTTTCCTCTTATCAACATCTTTTCATAAAGTTTTATTTCCTTCTTAGGAAGATTTCATTGCTGCTATTAAGCCAAGCTTTATAGGCTAAGGACTGGAGTAAAGTGAGATAGAACTTGATTAATTGATGGCAAGATTGAAGTTTTTGACTGTGGATCTCACAATAATTGGAAATAAATAGCTCACAGTCCCCCATCATCATTTGTCAGGAAGTGATTTGCTGCGGTTTTCATCCTCATGGATATATTTCATTGAGTTTACAATGTTATATTGAACTTATCCTTGTTCTAGCCATCAATTTCTATCTTTAAGATATTTAAGGACATTAAATCTTTAGAGTTATAGCAGCAGATCATTCTCTTCTGAGGATTTATTATCTTATACCAGAGGAATGTAATTTTTAATGACCTGCACTTTAAATTATTTCTCATTTGTAGGAAGTTTTGACCATATAGTAATAAAATGAGGTACAAGTCTCCCCCTGGGTCACAGGAGGAGAGCAATAAACCGTAACAGCTAACTACTTATAGTATTACTCTTTGCATTAACTTAAATTGTGGGAATATGCCAAAGAAATCGCACTTGATTTCTCATTAAGTTGCCTAAATTTTAGTATGCTTTATTTCACCTTGTTTGGGCTCATTCTTGGGTTTGTTTTGTTTGGAGCCCTGTACTGATATTTGGAAAGAGAAAAAGTTGGCTGTTGGGTATGTTTTTATAGGTCACAACAGGGGGGGTAGTTTAGAATTGCCTTTTCTACCACTGAGTCATCTTTTGGACTCATATGAAGATCCACAGGTACCTTCTTTCTACGAACAGCCAACACTTTGTTTGCCCAAGGGTTGTTCTAGCATCCTGTATATTCCAGGCCTGTGTTGTCACAGCTGCACTTATTACAACAGGAAGTTTGTCATTAAGTTAGAGTTACAAGTCAGGAAAGAATTTATTTAGCTTACAGAGTTATAAAGCCAGAAAGTATGGAGCTTCTAAACTGAAATATCATCTGTACTTCTAGGGCGTTAAATGCATGCAATAGTGCAGCTTAGAGGAATTTGGACATTGAGCAGTCCAGAAGATGGTCTCATATACAGAAGATCATCTGTTTTGCATTTTTCAAAGCTACCTTCTTCACTTTCACTACTATACAGATACTGTATAGTCACTTGTGGCTATATAGATACTGAGGTTTGTGAGGTTGTCTGTTGTATCTATATAGAGGAACATTACAGCTCCTGGACAGGGAGGTTTCTCTTCCAGTCTCTGTAGGTGCTTTTGGGGCATCTTTAAACAAAGGGATCAAAGTGAATGCAGCACCTCTGCAGCAGAGTCCTTTCAATGTCAGAAATTTTCCTGACTAGCTTAAACACTACCCTCTGTAGGAAACCCTAATAATATGATACAAAAGCAAGAAACACAGACACAAGTATTAGGAACTCACAAGCCAAGATTTATTCTTCTGTATTTCAGTGACAGTGCTTTCCACTTCATTTTTTATGGACCTTTCTATGAACAGGAAGAACATTAATTTTAGCTATCAGTGGGCATCACTGTTTAGGTATTGCTTACTAGATCAGTTTCTCACACATATGAACACATAAACCCTAGCTATCTCAAGACTACAGCCCAGATCATAACCCTCACAGCACTGAGGATGAAGTAGCTGAAACAGTAAAGGCTTAATAAGTTCAGAACCTTTGCATTTTGCTGTTGTCTGGTACACTGCAATTTCTCATTTAGTTTTGAAAATCTCCTAATGTGCATTCAGTATTTGGGTCCTACACCCAAGGCAGGGAAAAAACCTGCTGTATTTGCTAAAGGACAGACAAGCCACCGTAGGTCCAGAAAAAAACCAAACCCCAGAACTCTCCTACAACTGCCACCACCATCTTCTACCCAATTCTGGAACCACATGGGTGTTCAGATGAATGACTCTTTATGCATCCTTGACGAAACGGCCACTTTGAGATCCATAAAAATTCCTTCTTATCAACTTAGTACAGCCTAGCCCCCGTGTTCCCGGACAGACCTTCAGCTCTTGAGTACAGCAGTTAGGCAGCGGCTTAAGGAAGTGGGTGTTGGCATCTTCCTAGCACTTAAACAGTCACAAGGGTTAAAAATGAGGCAGAGAAATAAACATAAGTCATGAACATTTGACGTTGGACAAAAGCCTGTTTGTTTTAATACACCAGAGAAATAGCTGAAGCAGAGAACAGCCATGTGAAAAATAGGAAGTTAGCTTGCAACAAAGTTAGCTTGACCTTGGCAACAAAGCAAACAGGCTCTTAAGAGACAATATCGGGTTTGCGCCCTGTTTCTGTGAAACTGAAAATGAAACAAAAACAATGTTAGAAGAAAGTTGGTCTTTTCCTCTTCATTTCCAAGGACTTGAAACAGACCCTCCTTGAAAGAAACGAGCAAAATATATATCCTTAACAGTATTAGAATCTTTACACATTTTTATAGGAAGATTTATTATCCTGGAGCATGTTCAGTGTGAACCAGAACAGTCTCCTAAAAACAAAAAATCACAAATCCTATCTAGAGATAAGTCATATCATACAGTTTAACTTGAATTGTTAGAAGTCTAAAATGTTTTGTTCTCATATAATACCTTGCAGCACCTTACAAATACCATTAAACTACATCAAAAACTTAATGAAAAGCAAAGCAACTCTTTTAGAGGCCTGGACACAATAGGCCTGGATGCTCAAGTGACCTCTCTATTTCTGAACAAGCACTGAAAGGCAGCTTCCAGGACCTAGCAGTGTTGTTGCTTCATCCTCATGACAGATGTTGACCTAAATGCCCAATGAAACAAGGCAAATTTGCCTCCAGACTAACTCCTTCAAGCTGGAGGACCCAAGGTATACACATCTACAGGTAGAGGTGCATATGCCCTTCTTCAACTGGGATGCAGGGCTGGCCCAGATGCCTCATGACTCTCCGCTGCCCCACAGCCTCACACCCAGTGCTGGTGGAGCCAAAGGTCAGGCTCTGCAGGGCCAGCATGTGGGGGGCCGCGTCCCCCATGCCCCAATGCCCCTTTCTCATGAGCATGTCACTGTCATGGGGTGCAGCAGGGTGCAGCATGGTGCAGTAGAGTCCCTGCCTCTCCCTACTGCTCCCTGGTCAGCACAGCCTGAGCCCTTCAAATATCATTGAACTGCATCCAAAACTGAATATAAGAGAAAGCAACTCTCTGCCACATTCCACTGTAAGACATAGATCACTCATCCTTCATGTATTTATTCTCACTCCAAACATCAATTAAAAGACCATTTGAAAAATTCCTCTCTGCTCTAGTGTCTATATTTCAGGTACACACTATGACAAATTTGGGGGTTAAATTCTACTACTAATTTGTAACCTATTTTGCCAACATGCTTTACCAATATCAATACATATCACCACATTATCCCTGTGTTCCCATTTCAACACAGGACAGACACAGGACAGCCATTCATGAGACATAGTAAGAACTTCACCCAATGTGGCACTGGCTGGGCATTCCCAAACACAATGCGTTATCCACCTGGAACGAGCAGAGGCATTTGATACCAAATTCCAACGAGATGACATTGAAACAAAACCTTGCACACAAAAGCAGTATTTTCAGTTGCAGACTAAGAAGCTGGAGGGTCAAAGTGACCTTGCGGCATGCTGGGATGCTGCAGCACAGGCGGCACGCTTCACCAGAACATCTTACAGCAGCTGGACTGAGCACCCTGAGCTCAGGGTGGAGGAGGTACAGGAGGACAGGCGTTGCAGCACATGGGTATTGCCTTAGTGGCTCTTTTGCAATGGTATTTATTTTATGATAGTGGTTTAGAACGGCATGTTCCTCAAAACATACATCCTTAATTTAACCTCAAAGCAGAAACAGAGTGGACACAGCGTCTGCCTGTTGTGATGGAAACATGTCAAAGGGGATAACAACTTCTCTTACTAAATGTACTAAAATGTTAAGAGCCGACCAGCTTGTATGCTAATCAAACTGCTCTGCATTATCCTGTATTTATACACTGGGTAAACCTCCACACCTTTTGAAAGTTCTAGCACTTCATTAATAACTTTATTGATTATATTCAGATAAATGAATACATCTATAGGTTTCAAAATCAGGCACTCTTCTGATAAATGCTCATTATGCATTCTTACTTCTATTATTTTTCTTTGTGATGTATTCTGCTACAACAGTAAAGATGACAGAACCTGTTCCTCTGTGACAATCTGTTTACAGTCAAATAGAAGAAAACCTAAAAAATCCCATTTTACAGATGCTATATGAGGCATAGAGAGTATATGATTTGAGAAATTAAACAGAAAACACAAGAAAACAGTAAAAATAACTTGCATTTCTACTGACATCTAGTTGAGCCTGTGCAGCCTTCCACAACTGATGATAGCCGAGTCTGTACTGGTGGCAAGTAACAAAAGCTGCTGCCCACTAAGAAATTATCAGAAGCCAAGAGTTTCTTTCCTATCATAAATTCAAAATGGAGAATGCATTTGTTGTTGTTAATGTTATTTGTGTCATAGTGGCTCCCAGAGAATAAAAATCCCATGACACTAAGATCATGGGAAAGATTGAAAATAACTCCCTTCACAAATGAATCACAAAAGTGGAATCTTTGAAATGCCTCTGAGGGTAGACCATTTTATATCCAAATTATAAAAAGAAAAATTTGGAATCTAGAACAGAATCTTCAGAAAAATGGTTGTAAACATTGAAAATTATATGTTCTAGCTGTGAAATATTAAACAAAGATATTTTTATTTTACCTGTAACTTTGAGCCCTTGAGGTGCTCTTGGATTCATATTTTATTTTGTTTTTCTCTATGAGGCCTAGTAAATTCTTACAAGTGAAGTCTGAGCTTCTTCAAGATGTGAAGGATCAAGTCAAAACATGAAATGCTTGAAGTTTGAAAATGAAGCTGCAATGATCAGTAGTGTTACTTCAGTGTTACTAGCCAAATAGGAGGGTGGGTATCACTGTAAATGAAAGGCAGTCTTTTCTTTATCTCTGAAACTATCATCGAAATATCAATAGGCAGAGTTCTCTTGCTGATCTACTACAAAAATAAATGCAAAATAAATGCAACAGGAGTTGTGGAGTTGGCCATCAGTTGTTTTTGTTTAACATTGCTCCTTTTTTTCCTCCTACTCACTAAAAAAATGGAGCAAATTCTAGGCTGCTGTATAGATCAGGTGATCTTCAAGCTGCTACCTGGCTCCTAGCATTGCCTCACAATTTCCTCAGCTGGAACAGAGCTGATTGCTTACAAAGGAAAGATAAATCAAGTTTTCTGCAAGAGTCCCTTCACACAATGGTAAGCACTCTATTGCAAATGTAAATCTTGCATCAAACCATTGCTTGAGCAATCTCAGCATGAATCAGCAGCTGCAGGGGATTATCTCCATCAGGATACGTGGAAAGGCAGAAGAGGCTGTTTCTGAAGGAGTTGAATATGTAACATAAACCTTTTTCTGTTAGCAAAGATTTACTTGGTAGTTTAAATCAACTCAGTTCTCGTGGAAAAAAAGTCTTTCAGGAGGAAGACCTAGACATGTATCTAAAATTGCTCAAATCCATAGCATAATAGCATCTCTTCCCAAATGGCAAACTCCAAAGTCGGAGTCCAGGATGCCTGTCATAAGGATCACAAAATGCACAGCTTTTTTTTTTTTTTTTTTTTACATTTTTTTGTGAGAGCCTTTAAATTACTGCAGGTTTGCTCATTATAGATTGTAAACAAATCTCAGTAAACTTAGTTTACAGTTCCATGTTTCTGATATAAAAGAAATTATTTTATACCATAAAGATGAGGGGAACATTCGACAGGGAAGAAAGGTAACTTTAGAAAGGATATGAGGAGCAGTTTTATGGTTCAGGAATGCTGAGTGCGTGACCTCCTTGAGGAGGTTACCCAGTAGTGAAAACACTCTGCCAAAACTGTCTTCAGCCTTAGTGTACTTTGTCCTGGACTCTCTGAGCTGCTTTTCTGAGAAGGACGCAGCTCTGTATCTGTAGTGCAGACAGCAATGCCCTGACAACATAAATAGTTTAAAACTTGGTGATGGCTTTGAAGATTAGGGCCTGACCCTCAAATTGGCAGCCAGAGTAGACCTGGATCTAAAAAGATCAGTGCAGAGGAATGATATAGAATAGCTGCAGCTCTTAATCCCCCTGAAAACTAAACAGCTACATTCTTCTAGCAGTAGAAAACCCAGTGTTGTCTTTACCTTTGAACAACCTCTGCAACTGATGGGCTACTGTAGTCAGCATCTCTTCTGACAAGATACAGGGAAATAGGATCAAGTTTAAGGATGCTTTTTTGCCATGCTGCCTATGAGGTAACGAACAGGCCGATGTTTTTGATCACTTTAACATATGGATGGAAGAAATAAATATTCTAACTCTGCTGGCCAGCCCTGGGAGGCAGCTACTGTTATTCTGGCATGGCACACCATTAATCTGAGTATAATGGGCTTCTCATTCAAGCATTAAATTCTGAGAAATTTTTGATGCTGAATTCTTCTGTGGAAAACTGTATATTCAAAGTATACCTGATGTATGGTTGATATAATTCCACTTTCCCAAGTGGTATCATATATCTACTAAAGCAGAATTTCTGTCCAGGAAAACTTGGCAGAAAAGGACTTCTTGCTCTTTACTGACTTCACAATGCTTTTGATAGGGAATGACTGGCTCCCATGAAGTACTGAGTGGACAAATCACAGATTCTTCCTGTTCTACTTTATGATGTGAACAGGTTATCTGCACCAATGGTCAGACATGCCATCAAAATGCCATCAAATGACTGAATATTCACATTCAGTTTCTATCCAGTACCACAAGAAAATCTTGCCATTTCTTTGCATCATTGCTATCCTTTCAGCATCTTGCTAGTAACAGTTAATACAGCAGTAGGAACATCTTCAAGCCTTACTATTTACATTGTATAAAATTAGGGGGATTAAATAATGTGATAAATGGGGAAGCTTCAAGAATCCATTGTTATCCTGATGCTCCTATTGCTTTCATGAAATCCATTGTGTTCATATTTCTCCAAAGGAAGTTCATAATTTTTATTAATATATGCTTCTTCATCAGTCAGAAGACATGCCAGGCAATATTGGCTTGACTGGAACCAAGTTTAGAAGCATTTCAGTTATCACCAGAAAAAGAAATGCTTGATTTTTTTTTATTGGTCACTGGCTACATAACCATATCCAAGCTTTTTTGAAAGTACTTGCATTTCTTTTACAGGTCATTTAAAAATCAGCAATATTGTAAATTTTTGAAATTATTTTCTATTATTTTGTATTATTTTAATTCAGGGCCTAGAAAACACTTAACTGCCAGGGCCAGCTACATTTCTTTCAGGAAGCGGCAAATGCATATGGAATTTCTGTAAAGGGCATAATGGTGGAGAACTTCCTTCAATCCTGAGCAAAGTATAATATAATATAAGCCCTTCAGCACTGGTAGATTAAACAATCTGTGATGTAATGACAACATTACTGTCATCTCTTCACTCAGAGAAAGTATGAGAACAGCAAAAGCAGCAACTGCAAGACTCAGTATTCCAGCACTGCCCTAGCAACGATGTTGGTTCTGTTTCTCTACTTTTAACTCTCAGCTGAGACTGAACACAAAGCACCTAGCTAAAGTAACTTTTCTTCATTAGCAGGTATCTTGGGGAGGTGCACAAAAAACCAGGCTGACTCACTAAATAAAAAAAATGCCCAAACATCAAATGGCAACATTGTGTCATCACTACTAACTGCTCATTCTTCTCTGCCTTCTTATGCCATGGTGTATCTTAGGTTGACAACAAAGAATGAAGATAACAAGCCTATTTGCTTACTACTTGAAGTTGATGGAAAGTGTTCTGGCAGGTTTTTGGAGAGCACTTTAAAACCCCTAGCTTACAAATGCTTTTGTTCATTTCCAACATTCTAATGCAAAATACATGACACCAGGTGAAATGCAAAACTAAAAGGAGAGAAGAAAGGACTTGATAGGAGACTGAATTTGCACCATGACTCTTCCTGGTTTATGCCTCTTTGGGAGTGTGCCTGTGTTGATGGTTCATATAAAGCTATTTTGTAAGTAACAGAGTAAGTGGGTAATAAACACCCCACCAGGAAAGACACTGAATTACCTGACTGAATTTTTTGAATGATAAAGCAGAAATTATGAAGGGAAGTAGGCAAAAGACATTTGGTTTATACAGTGCTTTGAGACTACTCTGTATATGGAAATATCAAAGGAACATCGCAAATGTCAATGAAGACATACCATTGTACATACAAATGCATGTCCTATGCTTTGGGAACTTCTACACTAGACTTGCAGCAAAACATGGGCTGAAAATCATTTTCCCCATCTTGCCTCATAATAGGCAGAAAAGTCTGCTGTTTGCCACAGAAAGATTTCCACTGCTGATGGATTCCTAGGTCTGTTTGGATGATTATAATTCCCCAACCTACCCTTATGTGATTCACACCCATACATCTGTTCTAGCTTCAGCATATAATTGTTATTCCATACAGAGAGCCCAGTTTTTATTCAAACAAGGGTGCTCTTGTGTGTTTCTCCTTTTTTAGCTTGTCTAAAAAAGAAAATTGGTCACAATACATTACATTGTATGTGTGTGTGTGTGTGAATAAAAACTAATTTGATTATCTCCTCAGAAGCAGCAGCTGATTACTAAAACAGAATAAATAAAAGAAGTATATTAAATGGATTACTGTCCATTAGAGACAGGGCATTCCAATCTTCTCTAAAATACTATGTCTAGTTAAAAAAGATCACGATTTTTGTTATTTTCCAACATTGTTTTCCATATTATAAAACAAATATTTGCTCTTCTGCAGATCTGTTGCTACAGTACAAAAAATCTAGGCTGTGACTCTGTGACACTGCAAGCCTTTGACTCCTATGTTATCATTTTGTCCTGGGAGAAGCAGAAAAGATACTTGTGCAATGAGCAAGTTGGTACTGCTTGGATTATCTTCATGAAGGAAGCTGAAATGAGTTTAAAAACATTTGTGCTCTGCCAGAGTCAGCTGACTTGGTTCTCAGGAGTTTGTGTGAACTGTTGTTTCATGGGTTATTTTGGCTTATGCATGTGTTTGGCGTTTGGGAGAGTTCAATGAACCCAGATCTCCAAGTGAAAGTATTCTACCTACATCTTCTAAAGAAGACGGCTTTTAAAAGCTAAATTTAGGTCTCTGGAAAGTATTTTAAAAGTAATTTTAGACTTATTTAACTTGTTTTGTGAAAACAATCCATACATAGACTTAAAAGTCTAGAGTTAGCAGTTTGGCTTTTGGTTCAAGGCAAGTAGGGACCTACTTGCAAAAAAATTGGTAACTACAAGCTTAATGCCAAGTCATGCAGTCTGGATGTGGAATTTGAGCTGTTTTCAGTAACATATATAGAGATAAAAACATAGCATTGTTTTTTCCCCTATAAGTATAAAGATTCTCAGTAAAAGAATTAATACAGGTTTTATTCCTGAGACCTTTGTGCTTCCTAACACTGTTTTCCATAGTACTTGCAGTCAGTTCAAGATCATATGAAAGCAGTATGTTTGTTTTTATCTACTCATTCACATTATATCTGAACAAACATCTAATAGGTATGTTCCCACTCACATCCCTTCAAATACTTCAATTTTGACTTTTGCAAATGGAATCAAACTAGCACTGGCCCTCCTGAGACCAAGAGACACATATGCAGTGAATTGAAAGCTTGCATGGAGTATCACAAAAACAGCTTTCATCTGGAGCGTTCTGCACTGTCATCAGGTTCTGTGGTGGAAAATGGGTAAGGGAATACATAAATTCAGTCAGCAAAACATTTGTAAAGCAACAAGGATAAGAACATCCAGCAAACTAGCTGTGGCTTTAATGGGGGAGCTGGCAAGAGGCAAAAGAGACAGGCAACAGAAAAAGCAAAGACAGGCATCAAAACCTGGTTAGGAGCCAAAAGGCAACAGCATGAAGGGCTTCAGCAGGGTAGGGATTAATTCAGTTACCACAATGAACAAAATATTTCACTTCCAGGCAACCAATTCACACTCAGCTACAGTCAGTAGTGCCTGTAAGCTCTGGTGACCTGACAGATAAGATGGGTGATCTGACAGTTGCTTAGTGGAATATGTAAAATAACTCTCACAAGAAGGAAAGTTGTTCAGGTGATAGGATTAAACTGTCTTTGGCCTCTCAAGTGATGCTGTCAATGAGAGGGCTTTCTGATAGTTCTGTTATTTTTTAAGATGATAAGCTAACTGATACCAGGTTTTGGTCTTTCAAGTTGGCACAGATTTGATTAATGAGTTACAGATGGAAATCTCTGTAGCTCTTGACAACTGTAGTAACAGCCCATTCCCAGGTGCTGGGCAGATTTTTAATGGATTGTTTTTTGTTTGTTTGACTGATACACTACAAAGTAACATGAGAAATTAATTTATTCATATCATTCACGCAGGCTAACAGTTAGTAGTTTCCAAATTCTGCTTACTTGTCTT
>JAOEHX010015972.1:0-26822 GCA_025448015.1 Bolborhynchus lineola | reverse complement strand
GATCACTAAGCAGCCAAGATTTTTGTAAAGGCAAAAGAATATGTGTGTATATATATATTTAAATTGCTATTTTTCTGCATTTTTAGACGAAGGATAAATTCAAAGCTGGGGTGGGCGGGTAATTTTAAAATGACATTTTACTTTTCCTTGTTTCAACTAAAAGGAACTGATTCTAAATCAGCCTGAAAAAATAATCAGGTAAAATGTGAAAGGAGGACATCATCTCTGCAAACCAAAATTAAGCTGTCACAATCAAAGTTTGAACCAGTGTGGTATATAAGATGACTGATAAATTTTTTCAGACTGTAGTGGCAAATCAAGGTAGCAGAACAATAGCATGCACCAAGTGTCGACTGAATTAATAGTGCCATATGCTTTTTTTTTTCTTTCCTTTCCCTGAAAGATGATGGCTTAAAGAATTCTTGTTTTCCACATCTCTAGCAGGTCTTTTCTAACAGTAATAGTTTCACAGTTTGGTTATCACAGAGAACTGTTTAACACCAGAGCATTTCTGTGGTCTGAATCACATTCTGCTCCCACAGCCTGTAATGTGCAAGTGTTCTCACCTTTGTAACTGGAAGGGGGGATTTGACCAGAAGATGGCCAGAGGCTTCTTGCAAGCTAAATTATTCTGTGGTTCTACAGAATTCCAAAGATCTTTTGCAATAGACTCAATCCTTCCTCCCCAATTTATCCAGTCACACTAGAGTGAATGTTGCTGAAGCAATTCTGCTCTGCACTCATGAAATCCTTTCAGAGGGAGAGTTTAAGCTAGGAAAAGCAAGGCAATACAAACAACGTGCCTGTTTGGATTTTAGTACGATTCTAACAATAAACCCAAAAATATAGCTTAGTCTGTATTTTCTCCAGGTTTGTTTAATTTCTCTTTATCTGGACTTTTAATCAGTAGTACTGATGCAGTGCTGCTGCTGCTTTCAAAGACAGCGTAGGGTATATCATGACATTTTCATTTTCTGTTAAATCCTTTGTGATGTTTTTACAAAGTAACTCAGTGGAAAGTCCACTTCAGAAGTTCTCAGATGATCGGGATATTATACTAATAGGCTTGGAAAAATAGCAACAAAATGTTGCAATAATCCTGTAGGAATATCAGATAATACTTGGCTGATTTGCAAATTTTCTTGTACCTGCCTTTTCCATCTAATATAGGCATAGGAATATACATCAGTTCATCTGAATCCTGTTTCTACTTCTTCCATTTTTACTTAGGAAGCTTTAGTGATGCTTTTCTTTATTAACTCTCATGTACATCGTAATGGTGCTGTCATTTATATATGTATTTATAAAGTAAACTGATAGAAGCAATATCGTGTATCAGAAAAGTATTTCTATATTTTTTGTCCATTGAGAGTAGACAATGACAACCGAGAAGTGTCATTAATTAATAAAAGTCAAAGCAACCCCCTTACAAATATGTGTCAGAACATTTACTTGGAAAAAAGTATATTTTTTCACAGTTGCACATCATAATTTTAATGTAGGATTTTCTGATCTTGTTCAATTTTCATGGTTTCAAGAACCAGTTGGCAGTAGCAGTGTATGAGGCTACCAGAAAGCAGCTGATAATGAGCTATGACACAGTGGAGATGGAATTTGTGCTTTAAAGTGTGTGATTAAGGTGTGTGAAATTACAAGTGCTGGGATTATGTGTGACATATGGAGAAGGAGAAATACTTTAGCTTTGAGTCACCTGCCTTTGTAAAATGCATGTTTAAATGACAGTGATGTTATAAAAAGTAGAAATTATGTTTAAAAATATTACAGAACTAGGAAAATACAGTATATTCTTCAACACCAATCATAGGAATAGTTTAGGAAGTGTTCTACTAGTATACCACCCAGGTGTCTAGGATGTATGATGCACTTAACACCAAGGAGGTGAGTTTATTTTTACTGACATTGTATGCATTTTTAACATTTTTATCTATTTCTTATGGAAGAAGTGAGATATATGTAGTACAGATAAGCTACATAAACGAGATAAAAACACCACTCAAAAAATCCCCACGTTATATCCCTTTGCAGTTACATACAGATGAAACAGAGTGCATAATAGCTATACTAAAAGGGGAAACAACTGAAAGAAATAATTTAAATACCTGTCTCTTTCAAAAGTAACAGTCCAAAAAAGGAGGTTAGCAATCTGTCAGTGCCTACAGGGTTACATGTGTATACAGTGATTAAGAATACGGACAAGACAAAACTGTGCTGCATTGGGAAGTTGAGAATAGAATAATGTAAATCAAAACAAATATAAAACTACATAGAAAATCAATTTTAAAAAGACAGATCAGTTTCAAGTGAAGTTGAAGAGACTATACCAGTACAGAGACTGATTTTATGAAAGAAAAGCTTTGCAAAAGCATGATTTTGAGGAAGAAAGAACTGAGTGACAGATGATTTGCAAGCAAGAAGTCTGAGTTTGTTTCATGAATGAAATGAAGGCATGGAGTTGCAATTAAAGAAGACTAGAAGCTAGAAAGGAGGCAGGGGAGGCAGAGAAAAAGCTTTTAGGAAAAATTTCAGAACATTCTGAATCCAAGAATGAACCCAACTAAATCCTTGGAGCTGATACACAGGAGCTTGAGTTTGAAATGCTAAGAGACTGGAATAAAATAAATGGGCAGCTTAAAGCTGTGATCCTTAGACTTTACATCACTTTTAAGGTGAACAGACTACTGCATAAGGGAGGGGTGACTTCTCTGCACACTGTGTAGGCCCCTTACCGCTGTGAGCTGGAGCCTGTGGGCCCTTAACAGCCTGCAGAGGCTTACTCCACTTTTCCTAACTACAAAAGCCTGAACAACCTGGTACACATATGCTCTCAACCTGAATGATGGGGTCATAACTTAGAAAGTGCTTCTGACCCTCAGCTTTTGGGGCCTCCCAGAAAAGCACTACAGAGGGTCTTGACTGTACTAGCTTCGCAGTGCAACTCAGCCAATGAGCACAATAGAAAGTGGAGAAAGAAGCAAGAAGGAAAAAACCAAACAGATAGAAACTGTACAGGGAGGCCACAGGTCAAGGATACAGCTACAGGAAATGTTTGTGTCTTAATTCTGATGTGTAACGATGTCACTAGCAAGGGTATTTCTGCCCCACAAGGTAACTGAAATTCAGATTTTTGGTGCGAGATGGACTGAATGTGATAACAAATTCACACAGCTCTTGTAAGAAGGTTAATAGAATTATCTGCACTGTTTCTGAAAAGAAATAAAAGGATGTGAGTGAGTTCAAAATGGCCTGGGATTGATTCTGATATTGATTCATGGCAAAGCAGTTCACATGAGTGATGAGAATTGTATAGAAATATCTGTCTCTTGATATATCTGTTATAAAGTGATGCTAAAAATGAAGCACATATTAAAAGAAATAAGGATTAAGGGCACAAGCAGAAGAGAAGACAGTGCACTGCACATGAATGCATTCATTAGGGATGGGAAAAGAGAAAACCAGAATACTGTAGAGGCAAATGATTTCTATGTATGCATTGAGACAAGAGTGGTAGGACATGCTTCTGTTGAGTCTTTGTGCATATTTGTCTTGGAATTACTTGGTAAAAATACCGAATAGGACAATGTTAATTTTGTTTCTGTTTAGGTTCTTTCTTGAAGAACTAGTGGTGATAGATTTTAAGCGGTAATGCTGTACAACATGATTTCACAGGTATCAAATGGATATTCTCTAGATAGAGTGATGAGTGTGATGATAGAAAGACCATGTGAGAGATTTCCAGTGGATTTTAATGAACTCCATTGATGGCTATGTGAATAACAGGTAACTGTTTCAGCAGGGACCAAATTGTAGATGCATGTCACTGGAGAAGACCATTCCAGTTTGTAAAAATTTCTTGAGCAGACATTGTGAAAGAAAGGGCAAGGAGATTGGATCTGAGCTGTTCTTAAGTTGAGATATTTAACACACTTAACTGTTAGTCCTGTTCCAGGAAATGTCTACATATTTCATGGAAAAACACCTTGAATATGTAAGGGACTGTTAGTCAAGGTTCAGCCTCATAGCAGAAGCATTGACTTTTAAGGCAGGACCTGGTTTCCTAAGAACCACTGATGAAGGCACACATCTGTCCATGCCTATCTGCATTGATATGACATTATTAATATTTGGACATAACTTTTCTTTGAGGAGGTGCATTTGGCAAAATTACCACTCTCAAGATATGTGTCATTTTTGTTTGTTTCTATTTCATCACACAGAGGTAAGATAAGTTTGGATCTGGAGCAGAACTGTTATCAGCAGAGGACAGTGGAGTGGTAAGTAGAGATTTCTTCTTATCTAGCTACATTTTGGCAGTCTATGAGGTAGTTGTTTCACAGTTACTCAGGACCCATTTGCCCAGTGCTCCCATAAAATATGAAGGGCACCCATGAGGAGAGGAGAAGCAGCATCATGTAGAAAACAGACCCACAAAGGCAGCACAGAACTGGACTGCAGAGGTGTCTGTAACCATTATGTAAGCAGCACACTTTTTGGGAAATAATTTTGTTGTGTATTTTCATCAAGTGCTAACTAAAAAACAACAACAAAAAGATACTATCATTTACTAATTTGGCATTGCTGGTTCTGTAAGGAGTTTTTGTTTGTTTGTTTGTTTTTTCTCTGACTGCTACATTTCAAAGTGTCTTGTATGCACCAAACGGAACATGACATGGTATTTTCTTCGCTTGAAGATTTTGCTACTGCATCTTTTTCCACCTGCTCTTTCAAAGAAAGAACATTAAAGAAAAATAATTAAAAACAGAAAGGAGAAGTGAAGAGAAAAATGTAATTAACAGATTTATTCTCTTCTATTGATTATTTCTTTAATTTTCTATCAGAGTGACTAGCTCACATGAGTTAGGAACTTTATTTAAGAGAAGTTTTTGTGAGGTGACCTTTACCTTTCCCTCAAGTTTGTCTTCATCCTACTGTACTGTACTATCACAAAGTGCAGTTAAACCAAGGTACTGAAAAAATCGTAATTAAAAGTCAAAGATATTCTGTTTCTGTGTCAGAGAAATGCTTCCCATTAAGTTGGGGTTTTTTCCTAGAGCTGAGGCTTCAGTTTCCAGCCTGTGTGCTGCTACGATATCTGTCCTTTACCTACTCACAGTTGTTGACCCCAGCACCAGATGTAAGCTTCAGAGAAAGGGCACATCATCAGGCTTGTCTTATAGGAAATGTATTTAAAACCCCCCATGGTCTGGACTAGCAGTAATATCTCTTCCTCTGTGAAGCTAGGCAGCTAACAGTGAAATGTTAGTAAGGAGTACACAAGAAAATTTGCACTGCCTGTCCAACTGAAATGCCATGAAATTTCATCAGCTTCCTTGCAGAGTGTGTGAATGTGTGTTCAATGACTGGTATTTCGCAACTAAACCTGCTTGTTCAGCATGTAGTTGATTGTAATATTATAAACCAAGCTTTGTTTGGTTGACACTGGCAAGCAGATGCAAACATAATAACATCTTAGATGTGCTCATGACCCCAAATTTCCTGGCTTACTTAGAGATGATAATAAAAGAAACATTATCTATTTGGGTTTGATCCTCAGACTGTATTTCAGAACCACTAAACATCTTTTTGAGATACTGGAATTGTTCAGATATATAGACTAGAAACTTAGCACCCTTTCTGACAAATACATTTATTAGGCCTTTACTGGAGAAAGGACAACATGTCTTTAAATTTCTGAAATTTGATCTTACTTTGCTCCCATTGCTCTTCTGATCTGTTAAGACTTATGCTTTGATTTGGGGATTTCCTCAGTTGGCCCTGGTTACATAGTCTCTTGTGTAGGTATGCTCTCAAAAGCTTCTCTCATGCTTTTGACAAGTCTGGGCGACTTCAGATAGATTCATGGGGCAGTAACAGCCCAGTGGCACTGTATAGCATCATAGCCTGTGGTGCCCTGTGCCACCTGGTGCCTTCTGAGGGAGACATCCAGCTGGGAGCCATCTTATGGATCAGCATTCAGGCAGGTTTCCTACAGCATCCTGCAGGCCTCGTTTGTTCCAAAATGATCCCAATTTTATGTAAAAGGAAATGCCTCTTTGCTGCATGGAGAGGTCCCTAAGTTGATTACATGTTCAAAATTTGCACAGCTATTCCTCTCAAATGCACCAGATGTCGAAGTAGCATGAACTTAGCCAGCAACACAAGATGAACTGGTTGTCTGTGGTTCTATGACAGAATGGTGATAAATTAGTTAGCAGTGTTACAGTGTAAATGGTAATGGGAATAATTGGGCTTCAGAAATGACATCCTATTTAAATGATTGGGTAAAGTTCATGGGTTTTTTACTACTTTTGTTGAAATACATGTGACCTCTAAGGACATAGCACATCATTTATGTAAATAAAGGAATAATCACTTTAAAATATCTAATGGATTTTTTTTTTTTTTTTTTTATTACAAAGGTTTGTTCTTTCTTTTAGAAGAAAATCTTTAATACAGATTGAATCTTCATGGCTAATAATGACATAACTTCCCATAGAGTTCAAAAGAGGCAGAAAAATTTTACAAGCTAAGGAGCTAGTATACTTGATTTCTGTGCTTTCTGTCTCTCATACATTTACTTTCTCCAGTCTGTCTTCTCTCTATGAACAGAAGCCTTAGACAGCCTCTTCTACAGGCCCATATTTATGCAGACACTCCTTGCTCTGTGGTACTTGTTCACTCCCAAGCAGCAGCATAACTGAGGACTCCTACTGAAAGCAAATTCAGTGGATGCTATGCATGGTTTACCACTGGCAATAATGATAAAACACAACTTGCTTTAATTAAACAACAATAAATTAGAAGTGGTGATTTACTGAGGATAATTATTCTTTATTAAAAAATGGAGCTTGGTAAGTGCTGTTCTTTTCATGCAACATCAACTTCTCTCTAAGTATTCAGCCTTGTGCTTGCATGGTTAGTGTTCACACAGGGCTTGCTGTAAGGCTGAAAACAACTGGTGATTAAAACCAGTGTCCCCTACGTTTTTGAAAGAGCTAATGGCCCCCTTTGGAGTTGCTAATTGGCAAGTTCTGCAACTTCAGGCTTTTGAGGTATGGTTGCCATGGAAAAATTGCTTTGAAGTTGGCAGTTGTGAATATTTGACCACAATTTTTCCTAGTTTAGAGACTGGATGAAAAGCACTGTCATCTCTCCCACAGGGTAAAATATATCTGGAGAAATCGTGCAAAATGATTATCCATCAGAGTGGGCAGAACAGTGGCAGATGATGACAAACAAGTTTTTCCCAATGGATTTCATTTCCCTGTCTGCTGTGCATTTTTTGGAGATTTCTTGGTTGGTTTTTGGTTTTTTGTTTTCTGTTGGGTTTTTTTTTTGGTTTGGGGTGGGATTTTTTTGTCAATTTTTGATCCGATTAGAAGGTTTGTGGATGAATAAAGGTTAATAACATCTGTTTAACCTAAGCATTTGTAAAGGAAATGTGGTGTCTGTCACAAAGAGAGAAGTCGACATTCCTGCGATGCAGTATATTAATACATATAATACAACCTTCTGAAAAGCCATTTTGAGAATTCATACCTTCTCCATCGGAAATGATAGAGACCAGCTTGTTCCAGTATCACTAAAATAACCTAGAGGTATTTTTGTAAATTGTTTATGTTACACCACAGCATCAAGGGAAATGATAAGATGACCCATCCCTTCACCCAATGTCCTCTCACAATTTGTGATGTTCTCAAATAGTGCATTAGGCTGCCTTCTGCCTGCTTGTCAGATTAGAAAGAAAACTTTTCTTTTAAATCGGTTTATGAATTTGCACAAAATTTGAACTAACAATCTTTGAACTTAACCAATATATGCACTGAATGCAATAAAAACAGAACATGAAGAAGCAGCTTCTTCTTAATTTTCTCTATTATTTTTTTCTCTATTACTTTCATAAAACTATGAAAATGGGTTGATGCTACTGGACACTGGAGAATTAATTCACTGGTGAATTACCTTGAACATCCTTGCTGATATTCTTCAGCTATATACTTCAGTTTCCTCTAAACAAAGACCACTCATCATGTTAAATTGTTTGTTGATGTGGATGCTGGCTATAAACAAACCTATTCTATGCTTTGATTTAAAGCAAATTTGGAGAAGCTGTTTCAAGAGGGATGAATAGTTGAGTATCTGGAGAGCCATTTACCTATACATCATAAAAAGATGTTTTCATAGCACACTGACAGAGTGGTCATGACTCTTATACACATAGAAGATGAATTCTGAAGAAATATTTACTTTCTAATAGTCCCTAAAACAGTAACAATGAAAGAAGACTAAAAAAATAAATATGGTTAGATGACATAAATATGATGTGATGATACAGAAGAAGAGCAAGACTTTTTTTTCAGTTACATAGTCTGACCTGAGGCAAGTCAGACTTTCTTAACAGCTCTTGGAAAGTTAGAGGTTTTGAGGCTAGGAGGACTATGCAGAAAACTTGGAGTTCCAAGTAATGAAGCTGTGGTAATAAGCAGTAAAAATTTTATTCAAAATCTGAGAGATGTCTGGTCTTTTCTCATTTGACATACTTCTCAGATGAAAAACTATGTCTTTTTAGTATCAAAAAAAAATATCCAAATCACTACAGCGGGCATGAATTTTAAGCATATCCTGGGATTTTGATACCTAAGAAATTATTTTGTCTCCAACAGATTTCATTGTCTTCATTGGTCACAGTGAATTATGGTTTAAGAGATTCTAATCCACTTTTTTTATTTTCTAATGTATAACTCTCCTACCAAAGCGCTCCTTCAAATACTATAAAATTGTTCTTTTAAGTCGCTAGAGTCTTGCATTTAAGTCCAATGAATTTTAACTGTCACCCATCCATATTGGCAAAAGAGGATCTGAACACCTTCCCTCCAGTGTGTCGACTGCACCCCGCAGCTTGGTGTCATAAGCAAACTTACTGAGGGCACACTCAACCCTTCTGTTTAAAAAACCCCAAACTGTATTTATAATCCCTGTAGAAATGCAAAAGCTCTGCATGACAAACAAGTGAAGACTCTGAACTGTGAATAACATTATTTTGATATAGGATTCTCTGCTTTTTGTTCCTGTCATGCAGGAGCATAGTCCAAATTAAATTCTCCTAGATCCTTTTCTAAGACAAAGTAACTCTCCACAGGCCTAAGAACCGTCAGATAATACTTGGGGACTAAATGTTTGAGATTTTGGTGTTCCTACATTCATTAGTATTGTTTGCTAAATACCTTTCTTAGTGTATATTGGTTGCATAATTTTTTCTTCAGTTTTCAATGCCCATTTTTATCTCTACATTTTCTTTTATCCAATGAATCACAGGTTAACCTTCCAAGGATTTTTTTTTATTATTTGAAGTATATTTGGGTAAAAATACAGTTTATTTTCTTCATGACCATTTATCTTTTAAAGAATTATTTAAAATGCCACTATTTCTTTGGCCTTGTTTTATTTCAATGAACACAGTGGATGTGCACATAATAATATATACTTGGCTCTGTTCCTGCAATGCATTTTACACAACTCTTCTTTCTTTTTCTAAACACACCAACAACACAGTTCCACTAAATTCATTAAGGAATGGTAGACAACATTATTCAAGTGCAATGCCACGGAAGTGCCTTCAAGATGCAATGTTTACTTTCTTTTTCCAACAGTAACTCAAGGCAAGCTAATAACTGGCTGGCCAGAAATGCAGGAGAAGGAAGGTCTGCAAAACGTCATAAGCACTATTGATTTTCCTTAAGTGCTAAAGCTTTTAAAGGGATTCCTACAAAGACTCATGCTATGCGGAACAGGACTCTGTGCTCTGTCAATTTAGCTGGACAATGAAAGGAAGATACAGGAGGGAAAAGCCGAACAAATGGAGAGACCCTTGGGGTTAGTAAAAGTGAAGGTAGGTTCCTTCCAAACAGCTTTGCAGGCAATTGTAAAGACATGGTAACCATTCCGCTTCACTTCAGTGATGCACCTTACATGGGAGATGTTATCAGTCCCAGTCTTGAAAGGCTGCAGAGAGAGGCAGAGATAACTCCGGGTTGTTCTACTTTAAAAGTCTTCAGACACTGGGGATATGGTCAGTCATGTTCATAACCTCAGACCAACATCCACCATATGCATTACAAAAATCTCTCCCCTAGTGCCAAACTCACAAATAATGTCACAATGCTAAATGATCTGTTTCAACCTTCCATTACATTTGCTGTTCACTTTCTGACAGATTACTGCATGTGGCACTTAGCTTTACCATAAACAGTATACTTTCCCAAGGCCAACTGCTGAGCAAGAGATCCATCAAGGCTTCGGAAATTCATTTTCAAAGAAGTTATAGTGATCTAGTGATGTCCTGAATGTGTCGTGTTTTACTGTTTAGAAAACCAAAGTCCAGAAGACAGCAATTTAAAATGAGGTTAGAAAGTGATTTACAATATATTTATTCTTCCTACACAAGCAAAGGCAGGTTTTGAGGCTTTCTGTGAATGTTTCAACAATTTGAAATGAAGTATCAATAAGTTAAATCATCTCAAAATACTTATTGACCTTTTAACTTCTCATGAGGAAAATATCGATCAGATATCAAATATGAAAATCTGAGTATTTCGTTCTAAGCAATTTACAGGGAGGCTAAAGAGATGCATCAGAAGGCCAGAAATATGGTGCTTATGTAGCCTACAAACAAATTTCTCATCAGCTGAAAGCAAACCCGGATTTTTGCCTCAAGCATCCTTTAAGCTGTATGAGAAAAAAAAAAAATCTGTTTTGGTTTGCGTAGAATTACGACACTATTGAAAGAGATGCTGGAGGTGTATTAATAAAGCTTCCCTAACCTCTGAGGGTTTAGGGAAGATTTGCATGTAAAGTGAAATTGGGTACTTTCAATAAACCAATAGACATCAGGAACTCTCACATTGCCTGCTTTAATTTCATTTTCATTTAGCAAGAACAATATGGAAAAAATTTAGTAGTAAAGTTTTCCAGTAAAAGCTAAATAGAGGAAGCAGTGCATAGGCTAAAAAGACAGTTTGTAACCTGGATTTTTTTTTTTCCCTTTGCAGCTATGCCATATTGTGGAAGCTGTTCCTGGAGTATTCAGGCTGTATGAAGGCTCTATAAACTTTAAGGGAGAAAATGCTAACTCTCCTAGGCTACTGAAGGACCATTTACCCAAGTTTTGATGCATAATGCACTTAATCATAGAATCATAGAATGGTTTGGGCTGGAAAGGACCTTAAGATCATCTAGTTCCACCTCTCCTGCCATAGGCAGGGACATCTCTCACTAGACCATGTTGCCCAAGGCCCTGTCCAACCTTGCCTCAAACCATGAGGAGCAAGAGGACTGAAAACATCAAGGCACTGTGGAATAGGTAGCATATAAATGCAGGGTCATGGAGCTGGACAGACTGCACACAGTGAAATGCAAGACAAAAACAGGAACAGCACAAACCCATTTATGAAGGTGAAGGAGAATGTAGAAGAAAAGTTTATATCATTGGGTAAATACTGTGACATGTGAAATTCCTGCTGCTTTTTTGGGGAAAATTTATTAAAACCTATCAAGTTTAAAAATATCATAAGGGAAAACAAATTTTGAAAGGTACTTCCTCCTTTCAGACTGATAGATCAATAAAGAACCTGAATGACATTACAAATATTTTTTATTCTGATATATATAGCAGGAAATAATCTCTATCAGAGGAAAAAACTCTTGAAGAAAGGCCTCTGTAAGATTCTGCAAACCAAAATAAGCCTGAAATTAGCATTCTAATATGAAAATATAGGTTTAACTTGGTCTGGCTTTTTATTTTTGCTAAAAACTTAGCCAACAAAATGAAACACCTACTGCTAATGTCATTTGAATTATGGAAGAATGTGTGCACATACACTTGCATGCTTCCTGACTTGGATCTTCCCAATTATCTCAGTTGTGCTTTGGCTTTTTGACACACCTGCCTTATTTATCATAGGGGGGAAAAAAAAGAAATTATTATTAAGAGGGCTCCGATAGAAAGGAATGCCAGTCAAAATCTAACGTATTGAAAAGGTCAAATAGTTCCCATTAATGCATTCAGAGTCAGAGCTGTCTTTGTTCTTCAGTTTCTTCAATGCTACAATTAACTCAATTAAACTAACTGTAAAGCTAAGAAGTGTTGTCACAGATCACAACCTTTAGAAATAACTGTATTCTCCCTTATATATTTACCTTAGTTAGCATATATTAATGATATCTCAAGGAAGAACTGTGTTAAGTGTTCCCGGCTTCTGAAAAAAAGTAAAATTTATAAATAAGACAGCTGTCAGAAGCATAGAGAAAGATTTAGAGGTATTGTATTTCAAGATCAATACACAACCCTAGAGTGACTTGGACACAGAAAGACAGACTGATAGGAAAAAGCAAAGTAATGGAAAAAATTACAGTGAAATTCTTAAATATATCTCATGTCAGCGCCCTTCTGCTCACTCTCAGGAAAGGATGGTGATCTTATGATGGGTTGAAGGAGATAATAGTACAAAAAAAGGAGTATGAAGCACATACACAAGGCTTTGGGCAACTGCCATATCTGATGAGCTGGCCAGCTATCTTCCTAACATTTGACTGGATGATCTTTCAAAACATCTCAGGTTGGGTCATTCCATCATTTTGAACAATACTGTCATGGAAAGGTTGTATGACTACTGGCACAAAATACACAGTAGAATACACTACTACACAGGTAACATGCTTATTCTAGTACTTTTACCCTCATCTATCTCAGAAAATGTTAACGTCACTGCCAGCTACTCTGTGCAATGCAATTTACCAAGCTGTGATTATTAAGACTAGTTTCATATTCTTTTCCCCTTCTGGTCTTATAGAAAACAATTATTTTGGTATAGATGTCTTCTCTTGTCCATGGATAGACTCTTGTATTTTTTGTATGCTGAGAGAGGTCACTGGGAAAACTCCTTTGAAGATACCACTGGTCTTAAATGTTTAACATTTGAGCGTTTTAACTCAAGAGAAAAACAAACCAATCATGAACAATCAACTTTCAGAGAGACTCTCATCCTAATACTTCTGTGTATGCTACATTGGAAGGCTCTTCTTTTGCAAGACTAGAAGCAAAGCAATTAACATTTTTTTAACTCATCTACATTTTTCCTGCAACCATGAATCTCTAAGACTAGAAATACATAGTACAAGCATTGTATAGAAATAGAGGATGAATTAACTTTCACGGCTAATGCTAGGTTCTTAATACTCGCACTCAGTCTAACTACTTAGAACTAGTTCTGCTCAGGACTGAAGTGTATAAATTAAAACAGTTTTTCTTTTCTGGTGACTAACCCTGTTCTAACAGGTCTAGACGTTGACATGATGACATCTAGACTCTAAACTGTGCTAATTATATAGGCTTTTGTTTTTCAGTGTATGAAGAAGGGTCCAAATTTGGGGGTAAACAAAAAAGAAATCATATAAATCAATACTATGATGCAAATCCAGCATGAACAAGGGAAAATTATTATAATCTTTATCTTTGCAGTTTCCTAGTATGAATCACAAGACAGAATCAGTGATACTCTAGAGAAGCAGGATAAAGGAAACAGTGTGGCAGGGCAGAACTGCATTTCCAGTAATCTCTTCCCTTAAATCCACACCTGGAAATTTCCATTTGCAAATAATTGGAAAGTAACACTGAGTAACCTATGAATAGGGGCTTGCTAGATAAGGTTTCAAATACCGAACCACAGCTCATACATTACTGTCAGAGAATTACAAATACAGGAGACAAGATGAAAACAAAACAAACCTTAACCTAAAAGTTGCATTTCATGTTCTGCTTCAAAAATATTTTTATCAGTAAAGTTCTCCATTTTGCTTTCCAGTCAGGATGAACTCTGGATATTAAAGCTTCTGAAAAAGTTAAATGGCTGTGAGGTGCTTTTATCCTGTACATACAAGTGATTATGAGTATGAAGGTATACATATTATTCCACTCAACAGATGACTTAACCACCTCCAAATCTGGCCAAAGAGATTGCAAATCATCTCTGTCCCCTGTCACAAAGAGGCTGAGCTACTGCTGGCAACTGAAGGCACTGGTTCTTCAGCTGGAACAAGCATTTTCAGACAGCAAACACACTCAGCGCTTTCCTCAGGTCTCTTGAAGGAACTGAACTACTGCAACTGACGTGTCTTTTCACACTGTTTTAAAACTCCTTTGATCCTTCAAAGGGGATGATAATATTCAGATTGAAAAACATTGCTTAAAGGAAAAATTTTTCAGATTATTTTCAAAAGGAACTTGAGAATGGCATTCAAATATATTATAAATCAGGTGTCTTCTGTCTCTTCTTTGACTGGACACATTACTGGCTTGTGCTAAACAAGAAGGAACAAATTAGAAACACCTTCTTCCCACCCCTGTACCTCCCATGAAGTGTTACATGACAGGTTATGTGCAGTTAGGAAGTGCAGGTTTAAAGCAATTTTTATTCTTAGTTTCCCTGTATCACCACTCTAGGCCAGTCTTTCCTGGCATGTTGAAATATATGGAGAAAAAAAACCCCATCAAAAACTAGTTTCCTTCATGAAACTATTGTCTCATTTCTTTGGCAAGAACTACACGTCTAGTTGCATTTAGATATGCATATAGTTTTTCCTTCCCTCCACTATCTCAAAGTCCATAAAACCCAGTACCAAATAAAAAAAAAAATCTGGATTATTTGCGTTCATGCTCTGTATTGTTTGAAAGCAAAAGTTTCTTCCTGAATACTTTTTTTGTGAGATTACATATAAAATTTGTAATTTACACAAATACAACACTGTTTGTTCAAATACAGCATCTCTTTAAGGCATTAATTCAAAGATACTGTATTGATTTAAATTGAAATGAATTACCTTTCAGAGAAAATGCATTAACTTCAGTGGAGAGAGATGGCAGTGAATATAAATGAAAAAATATATTATTTCACTAGACTATTTTGGCCTCAGTTCACATGAATTGGATTTAATGGGTTTTTTTTTGTTCTTATTATTTTTTATAAAATAAATTGAATCCAAACCAATACTAGCATGTGACATTGTGTATGTATGAATTTCAACAAGGATGAAAAAAAGACGGAGAAATGGAAGAGGTATGAAATATGAATCAGATGGCCTTAAGGTCCCTCCTTTCCCCGAGGATTTTACCTACCTACCTTTACTTATTGTCTGATTTAATAGACACTTGAAGTATTTTATTTTATTATTTTGAGGAAAGGAAGAGTAAATCAATTTAAGCACTTAATGGGATTTCTGGTTTAAATAGTCCTGTGAACAGACTGATTAATGCTTTTTATTTCGTGTACCTCCAAAGCAATGCAGACATGTGATTTTTGTCTAATACTGCTTCTCATAAATAATATTTTTATGAGAGTTCCCACTGAAGAATATACACTTCGTGTCAGAATTTTTCTTTATCTCCTAAAATTGTATTTACAACTCAAAGTTGCAAATAAGTCCTGGTGTACCAGAGCTAACCATTTGTATTCTGAGACTTGCCTGACAACAAGAAAAACAACAACAGTCTCTATATGTTCAAAATCCTTTCAGGTAAATATTCACCCACAAAGGTGAAGTCATTAGTGTATATTAACAAATGTGGACTGTTCAAGGAATAGGTTAAATGCTAAAGGCTGTCATCAAACTGAAGAAAGAAGCTGACAAGTTTCCTATGACTTAGGTCAGTATAATGCAGCTACTGTATTATACTGTTGCTATATTAAACTGGAATTTTGCGTGTAATTTTTCAATCAGTATAAATAAATTCAAACTTTACCCAATACTCCCTCTGTGCTTCTTAGCTACTATTTTGGTAATATTCTGACATGTCTGAATCCTGAGGTTCCTTTTTGGTCTGCAGAAATCATATCTTTTATTGATTTCATATTGAGTTTTTATTCCCCAGCTAACCTGTCTCTGAGGCCATCCAAACAATTGGGCTTAAGCAAGCCTTGAAGCAGGAAACTGATATGACATTGAAGGAGGATGGTAAGTGAGCTAAGTCATTGAACTGGTTCTGAGGGCCTGAGGACAGCAAACATAAGAAAGATCTGACTACAGAAAAGGTGATGGAGAAGTCATCCCATTAAAAAAGTGAATGAAGATCAAGCTGGTGAACAAAATGCACTCACTGAAGACTCTTAAACTGCATACCTTCATACTCATGAACTACTCATGGTTTGGAAAGGATTGGAAGTGTAAATTTTGGCAGCAGAGAATTTTAAAGAAATCAGCCTACTCTACAACAAATTGGACTTCATTTGTTACCTTTGTTTTGGAACAAGGTAAAAGAGAGTAGTTCAGATGATTTGATATTGAGCACCTGTTTTCAACTCAGTGTCAGTCCCTTGCATTTGAACTCTACCTCAAGAAAGAAATATGATGATTTGGTTTTTGATAATGACACACACACTGATAATACATCTAAAATTTAGATTTTCATCGATCATATGGAACTGGAAGTTCATTCATATATTAAAGGGGTAAGATATTAGCTGTTGATAGTTCTCTTTATTGGCTTCTACTCCAATTTCTAGAGTATATTTTGATATTATTATACTTGCAGGGATCGTTTAGCTAGCCACTTGATGTCACCATAACTCCACAGAAATATTACTCTTCATGCACTAATGGGGTGCAAATAAGTGGCTGGAATAAAAATGTGCTTGGAATTAATGTTTCTGTCACTAGTCATATGAGATAAATAGAGAATGTACATCATTATATTCTTTGCAGCAGCAAGGCAAAGGGTAGCTATAGAAAAACTCCTTTTCATGTTTGCGATAAAGATTACTTTTAATTGGGCAACTTGCCTAAGAGGAATTAGATTTTGCAACAAAGAATGAAGAATACTGCACAGGAAAGAAACATGGAAAAAGCAGTGAACTGAAAGAAGCCAGAAAAGCTACGAGTTTTCTTCAGGTCATAAATATTTTTCATTGCTGAGCAAAATGTTTCTTTGTTGTTATTAGAGATTGCCAAATTATATTTTGGACTTGTCTGGAAAGCTTTTTGAGTATGTGAAAAGACCCAAGATCTTGTGTTCAATGCTATGATTCAGTTCAACAAAAGGATTAAAGCCTTTTAATATTGCAACAAAGGCTATAAATATAGCTTACTTGGAAATTGTACTTGTTAAAAATGTGATATTTTCCTCTGACTAAAAATTGTGCGTATTTCAACAGCGTTAGCAAAAAGGTTTATTTTTATATACTCTTAAGACTATATATAATTTTGATGTGTGGCAATAAACCCTGAGTTAGCAAATATTTCAGGAAAAAATGTACTTACTGAAGAAAAAAAAATCCAGGAATTTACTAATGACCAAAATCTGGAATATGGTAATTTTTTTAAACCAAAGCAAAGCTGAAAACCAGTTTTCACAAAAAAATAATTTGGTTTTAAAGAAATTACATTTAAAATAAAGAAAAAATCCAGGGGAAAAAAAAATATTTTTTATGTTGGACAGAGTGGACGAATTGCTGGAGATCAAGTTGGGCTGTGTTTTTTGATAAAGTCTATTTGCAGTGAGTTAGAAAAAAAAAAAAAAGGAGGGGAGGGAAACCATCCTATTCCCCCGAGATCCACTCTTGTTTTCCTATCTCATCTTACTGTGTTTATGAACTATTCCTTCTTCTGAAAATTGCCAAAACAACTCCCTAATAAAAACTCCTCAAAGAACATGACTACCTAGATCAAGTAAAGTCTCAGAGGTATAGAATATATAGGGGGTGGCAACAGAATGATGACCTTAAACTCAGTTGAAGAAAAAATGATGATGTCTTAATCAGAAGGGATATCTTAAGAAATTGAACCACTAAGCCACTGTTTAAATAACTAGCAGAGTGCGAGGGAGGTGGCCTACCGTGTTTCTAAGTAAATTATTGTTGTGAATAATGGGACCTCAAATCTGTTGGATATATTCAAGTCTATAGGATTGAACGTTTTGGGATAAGCAAAAGTGGGGGGACCTTGATTAAGTTTCCCAATAGGGCTTAGATATTTATTTGCTTGGAGGACTTGGGGTTTAAAAGTCATACATGCACCCAGAAACAGAACACAGAGCAGCTGAAAAGCCTGTGCTTTTAAGCCATTCAAACAAGCCTCAAGTCAGACACAAGTGTGCTTTAAGGTTTTGCATGCATCAATCTACTTATGTGCTACTTAAGCATGTAACCAATTGTTTGATACAGTAGGAACATACGTATGATAGAATATGAACATGTGATTACGTGTGACATAATGCTGCAGATCTCATGAACACCAGGAAAGACTTCTGTTTCTGTTACATATTTTCAGAACTGATACTTTACCTGGTCTAACTTTGTATTTCTCAATATCTTCAGTGTAGTTCATAGTGATATGTGGAACTGTAGAATGGTAATTTCTGTGGAATACCTAGCCCTGGGGGCTTCATATCCATCTGCTCTGTGTACTTGAGCAATCCACTTCACTCAGCTTGGAAAAGCAATTCTGCCTGGTTATGCAGCTACCAAACGGCTACAATAGCTTTAATATAGAGGTGACTTGTCTGCATGTATTATCATTCTCTGTCAAGTGAAGCAACAGTCCAAAAGGCAATTAAACTGGTAAAAATTTAGCATAAAACGTACTAACCTAGGTGAAAATAAATTACTGCAACCTTTCATTTGCCATCCTAGTTTCCAGTAGAATTTAATTTCAGCTTCTTCACTTTATAAAACTAAGTAAGAGCTTATATCCAAGCTAATGAAAACATTACAAGACAAAAGCTGGCCAAACACAGCTGAGCTTACAATAACAAAACCTGAAAGGAACAAAAGGTTGTTGACAAAATAGATTTTCCTACCCAGACCTTCAATTCTGGCTATAAAGCTCTACAAGGTATGCCAGAGATTTTGATACAGGAAAGAGTGGGTTTTGGCACATTTGAAAGTGAAATGATAGTTTAGATTGTATATAAGGAGAAAATTCTTTACTGTAAGAGTGATGAGAAGCTGGAATGGGTTGCCCAAGGAAGCTGTGGATGCCTTATCCCTGGTGGTGTTCAAGACGAGGTTGGACAGAGTCTTGGGTGACATGGTTTAGTGGGAGGTGTCCCTGCCCATTGCAGGGGGGTTGGAACTAGATGATCTTATGGTCCTTTCCAATCCTAACTATTCTGTGATTCTATGATGCTGATTTCTTATTTTCCCTCATCCTTGCGTCTTGTTCCATGAGCTGTGTGTTAATGACTTGGTGATCTAAACAGCAAAGACATCAATGCCCTTTCTCAATAATTTCCTTATCATTGCAAAAGCAACTCAAAAGAAAGGAGAAACTAATAGCCGAACCCAGCTCAGGTTTATAATAAAACAATGGTTTAATTCTGACTGTTCTATTCCAAAACACAAGACTGACAGAGATGTCTATGAATTAAAAGGAAAGAAGAATAACACTGTGTTAAAATAATAACCCCCCAATAATGCATTCTAAATCTTACTCTTAATAGGCATTATACTTAATGGTCAGTCTGTATTTTCATTATAAACAGTTATCGAGGGGTTAATAACTCAATATAATCAGTGCCTAGTTGAAACTGTAGATCTACTCGTTATTCAAAATTCCAAAATATAATTTTTTTGGGAGGTACAAATTAGAAGAAATCATTATATGTAAGTTGTTAGACTTTATTTTATGATTCAAAAGTGCAACCGATGTTCTCAGGACAGTTCATCTTCAGGTCCTTTATAAAGGAAAAGTAAATGGCAGTCCTTCATCCTTATTTTATTAAAATAAGGATGAGCAGTGTATATGCTTGCTAATACTGAACTATCATCTAGCATAAGATAAAGTCAATTATAGCCATATCAGATTCTGCTCAGCTGGCAAGTTGTCGGATTTTTTTCTCTCCAGTATTTATATTATATGGCAATTCTACACACAATATATTTCAGCAATAAAAGCAGAGGACCAGGCCTTTTTCTGAGAATTAACAAACTCCTGGGAGCCAATGATCCACAACCCTGGAAAGGGTCATTAACCCCAAAGAAACGTCCAGTGCTGAGGTTGTTACTGATATGAGCTGAAAGTGTATGTATTTATCTGGGGGAAAAAGAAATAAAATGGTAAAGGCAGAATGCTTGGCATTTGTATTTCTGCATGTGATGGTATCTTTAGCAAACCAAGTAAATGATGCTCCTAGAATAAGAAAAATGTTGTTTGCAACTGCTATATCCCATAAATTTCAGTCAGTGGTGTAATGTGATGAAATGTATTTGATTGTATGGTTCTTGAAAGACTCTTGGAGAGGAAAGAGTGATAAATAGTTGTGAGGAAAGAGAATAAACAAGCAAAACTAAACAGATGCTGAAGTTACCTAATAAAGTGAGAAGACAAAGGCAGAAGAAAAGAACAGTTTCAGGGAGAAGAATAAAATTAGAGGCAGTAAAGAAGTTGGAGAGCATGAAAAAATTAAAATCTGACTGCAGTTGTTTTTACATTTTGATAGTTTTCTCTATGGACTTGTGTGCAAAATAAGGGATGCTTTGGCCACTAAGATGCAGAAGTGCCTAATGGACATGTTTCAGATGAAGTTTCTTTTTGGATCACTGACACCATTCCAACATTATCCATGTGGATAAATTTAATATGTTATTTATTTATTTTCCCCAAGAGCAGGCATTTGTCATGGACAAGTAGAAATTCAGCAATTTCTACAAGAAATTGGAAACTACATTAGACTTCATGGACCATTGACTTGAAGAAGCTAAGCAGAGTAACAATATGCCTTGTAAAGGGGCATGTTTTTCTCTGATTTATATCTTTTCTCCTGGAATTCGACAGGGTTTTTAGGCATTCACCTGCTTTCTCTCTCCACTGGGTGACTGTTATTGAGTCCAAAGGTACCCAAACTGGTTTTCTAAACAGAAGTTATGTCTGGAATAAAAAATTTACTTTGAACTGCTGATAAATTTCTTGATGGAGATCATGAGAGGATATTCTGGTGCAGAATCACAGGAATCTTTTTATTAATTAAATCTTCCTTGGTAGCCATGGGATATTGCTTCACCTATCCAGAGCAGATTTAACTTCTTTGACTCTCGTATTTGCCTTAAGGCTTTCTTTCAAGTATTACAGAACTTCAAAGCCTAGGAGCTTGAATCTTCTCTAGTGTTGAAGTATATCTGATATTGGATGTAAAGTCAAGCTACCCAATCTAAGAGGAAAGCCTGACCCTGGACTTTTCATTCCGCCTAGGGCTATATGAAAGTGAAAAAGGAAGCTCTGAGACTAGATGGAGCTGCAACAAAAGCTATTTAAAAGAATGATAAAATATTACATTTTATATTCTGAAATCTAAGTTCTCAAAATAAAGCTAGATAAAGCTTGTAAAAGAGCAAGGAAAAAGTTATACAGATGGAAAATGTATTACTGTATATATTAGAAATATCATGGGCATTGGAAGTGACTGGGTTTTATGCATTCTATGTAGTACTGTAGCAAACCATATGATATCTGGGGTAACATATTTTACAGTCAAATCATTTTCATTCAGTCTTATGCAGGATTATGACCGCCAGTACATGTATATAGGCTATAAAAATGTCCCATAAATAAACTGTAGTTTTAATTTCTATTCATGGTAAAAGTAGCATATATTTTACCTAATATATAAAATACCAAGCCTTGGAGCACAATAAAGGACATTAGAAAAAGATAAGTTTTTCAAAAACCTAGTACTTTTTACAGTTAATCATAAACCACAAATAAGTGCATTCACGTTGCTTACTGGTGCCTCGCTAGTGTTATCAGTTAAAATTTCATATCAGTGAAGCCATAAACATAATTCAAAAAGAATCAGCATGAATTTATTGCCACTAATAAAAAAAATAAGAGTGCAAAACAGAAAATGTAATTTTCTATGATGTCTCACAGGGCTTATAATTAAATTCAGATAGAGATTGAAACTAAATTACACCTTATAGTCAGCAGAGGTTTTTTGGGGAACCTATCAATAGGATATTTTTCTGAAGGGTATATTTACAATGCACATTGATGAAATACATGCATTATAATGCAAATGCCAGGAAGAGAGTCTGGAAAACATGTAAGAGCCAGGTTCCCCTCACAGTACGAGTACTTTGACTTTTCTGCATATTCTTTAATCTTTCAGGCATCTCCTTCCTGAAAGTATAATTCCAGGTGCACTAAAGCTCTTGGGAAGATTATAATTACCTTCAATGATTTTCAAGAAGGCCCTGAGATAATGGAGAATTCTTCAATTAGCAGGTGCAAAAGACTGTTGTCATCTTATTTACTCTCATTTTAGAGAACAGTTAAGAACCTGCGGCATAATCAAATATACTTTTTCCTGATTTTATACTTGAATCTAATTCCACTGACTTGAGTGGAGCAGATCCTGATCTACGATGCTGTGAAGGAAGTTATCAGAACACAATTTTCCCAGTTTTGACAAGATTTTTGTTTATGTCTCTACTGCTAATTTTCTTCTCGTTATTGTTACCACAATTTAAAATTAAATATGTAATTCTGTTAATGCTTTTAGAAGATGTAATCACACTTAAAATAGTGTATAAATTTTGTTTCTACTGAGGAGCTCTTTCAAAACACAATTCTTCAAGAAGTCCTTAAATTAGATTAGCCAAAAGGTTTAAAAAAGGGTTCAGAATTAAGTTTTTCTGAATTGTAACAAGGTCCAAGAACTAAAAATAGCTGAGACACTTTGAATTTCAGTAGGTCTCTGTGCTTTCTGTGCTGCTGTTACTGCTGAGGGAATGGTGTACAGAATACTCACCCTGGAAATTCTTGCTTGGCTGCATCTCCTCTGACTTTAGGGAAGGAGACTATGTGTACACCATCCATCTGCATAATTTGGTCTGCTTTGAGAAATGGCATATCTACCTGTCTATGTTATGTGTGTGTACTTTTATCTTTTGTAGATGTCTGAAGTCCATCATAATCCCAGAGAAGTGAATTTTATCATTCAAAGGATTTTTCGGCCACTTTCGTCCAGATTTGCAAATAGAGGTTTGCCTGCTTGCCTGAGCAGGTATAATAATGCTTTCTAGAAAGGAAGTGGGGATTTGATGACCAGTCCAATCCCTCAGTTTGGACAAAGCTGGACCAAATGCACAGATCTCCAAGTTCCTGAGGTTCTGAACTGCTGGTTACTGCAGAGCAAGTATCATTCTTCACCAGAGAAACTCAAATTGCCCATTCTGCCCCTATATTTCCTCCTAGCATTCTTTACTACCTGCCACCTTCTTCTCTTCATCTCTTCTAGGTTTTTTACTGCTCATTTTCACTTTCTCCTCATAGGAATAAAATTTTTGCTCTTTCTTCATAGCACCTTTTATCACTAAACTATCCTTCCAGTTTAGAGGTTTTGTGTATGATTAGATTTTGTAAGCAGGCACTTTAAACTATTGTCCAAGTTCTGATAGTTTTGAATGGAATAGTTCAACAGCATGCACTTGCACTCGTTAATGCAATGTTATTTCAGCAGAAAAGTTCTAACTGACCATTTTCTTAGATTAATTTGCATAGTTCCGATAAAAGTAATTCTATTTGGATCTTATGAGTATTTTAAAGCATGCATTTTTCTGACATTTTTACATTCCCCTCATTCTTATAGTTGCTAAAAAGAGGATTATTTGAAGTTAATATTTTTAAGATTTCCAAGAATAAGCAAATACTTATTATGCATAGTACATACTATGCTTTCAACATCAGACATCTTTTAGAACCTTTGTAGTGACAAATGCCACTCTCAGATAAATGTCAGAAATAGGACTAACAGAACTCATACTATTACCACTTCATATATGTAATGTTTACTCACAGACAGTACTACAGAACAGCTTATTCCTTCCTGGTAACCAGCACTTCCATAAAGGAAGATTAATTCCTCTCTCAGTCCTCCTTTTTCTGAGAACTCAAAAACCTTCAGTATTACATTTTAAGCCCTATTTTCTTGATTGCTGATCAGTCTTTTTGCTATTCACTTTCTGACAGGTCCAAATATTTATTCAAATGTAGTCCCAGAGCTGGGCAGACTACTTATGTAGTGTGGTGGAAAGGTTATGCCACATGTTTTACTGACAAACTTGCTTTTGCATCCCAGTAGCATGTCAGTCTTTCTGAAAACAAAATGACACTGTTGTCACACTGAGTTTGCAGTACATTCCCTTCTTAGAGGCCTTCTCTGCGCAGCCAGTAATTTTGAGGTGGTGCCCATTCACAATGTAAGAATTCAGTATATGCTGGTGCAAGGGGAGACTTTTAAAAATTGAACCATGTGTTATTATTTTTGACTGATTTTCCAAGTCTGTCAGGATTGTTTCACATTTGAACTCATCTTCTAGAAGGCTGCCACCTTTCCTAGGTTCTGATAAAACTTCTACAAGCAGTTCTTCAGAGAACAGAATAAGAAAATTACAAAACAATATAAAACCCTTTCACAGAAATTGAAAAGGCAAAGTAACATTTAATCCAGCAAAGGCCTGAGCAAATTAGCACTGATCCACCACAGGGTAACCTACGACCATTACTGCTCCCTCTCTCTGGTGCAAATTTGAACTTGATACAACTCTGTTGAACTTGTACAACTCTATTGAGGGTAGTGACATTAAAGCAGAAATTTGTTCTAGTACTTCCAGTCTCCCTGAGAGAGTGAACCATTTCTCAAATGGATAATCTATTTTAATTAAATTAGGTGAACCTAACATTCATTTCAGAATCTTTTGTTGCTCCTCTTGTCAGCTTTGCAATGCAGGGAGCATAACTCTTGTCTTCTAGGAGCAGTTGCTATCAATGTAATTTACATCAGACTAGGTGGCTGCTGTTAAGATGCATAAATGAAGCTCAGATGGCCTCAGGATTAAGGAATCAGAGTGTTCTTTCTATCAGTTTCCCTTTTTTCCTTTCCCTATTTTCTTTTAATATCTAGTTTTAAAGCAACAAACTTGGTAGCTTTTATAATTTCTTTTTCTCTGACTGTACCACAACCTTTACCCTCTTACTCTAGATTTTATGTATTTTCATAATTTCTCCTCTCCACTGCTGTTTGTTTCTTAGTCTTGCACAAAACAGTCTTGCTTCTTCATTTTTGTAGTAAGTACCTTCAAATACTGAATTTAAAGGTTTCTTCATAACCCCAGCCCCATTTTTTCATTTGGAAGAATGTATGCACTTGGCACTAATGACAAGTGGCTTACTGTGTGCTTCATCATTTACTGTAACTTATTTGTATAGGATTTCAAAATATTATTATAGAATAAGTTCACAAACTGCTCATAGAAGCAGATGAGCTGAGTGGAGAAAGTTTCTCTTAGCAGTTCTGCCACCAGCATTGTAATCTCCTGTGGAGCAGACTGTTATGTATTTGCCCTATGATGCTGGAGTGAGCTGCTCTGGAACCCATTTGTCAAAGTCCCTTTCTAGATGGTAAGTGCAAGATTAATACTTTGGGCTTCTGTGTATAACAAGTAAGAGGACAGCTTCTGCAATGCTCTGGAGAACTAGTTAATGATGACAAAAACCTACAATGCCACCAAAGCAAAGGATTTCTAAAATCCAGTAGAACTGGTTCTAAATCAGGAAACTATCTGGAGTTAAACAAAGTCTTTAAGTTATGTGAACACTTAATTTAAGCTGTCATAATTAAAACCTATTGTGTTTGAGAAATTACTTTGCTCAGATGGTTATATTTAAAAGTCCTCATACACCACAAGTTTGAAAGAGGAAAATCTGCTCGAAAAGATTTAGAGCTAACTCTGTGGTCCCTGTCTTTTCCCACATTTTTTCATATCTGAACTTTGTGATTTCAAAATGTTGTTTATTTTAATTGGATTATGTATGGCTTCTTTCTAAATCAAAGCATTCTTCTTACATGCTTTTTAACATCATTTTACTAAAAAAGGCAAGGGCAATTGATGAGCAAATCCATCAAAGTACTAGAAAGCCAAATCAACGTGATGACTTGTGAATAGAACTATCGTGAATAATTTCTACACCTACAAAACTTGCTTTTGAAGAAACTAATATTTGAAATCTATTTTATATCCACACCTGCTTTAATTACAAATGTTTTACAAAGACTATTTGCATGTGTGTTCACATGCATATGTAAGTATGCTTCTACGTAACAGAGAGAGAGAGGAATTTCATTGGCTCATTGATTTTAGCTCCATAGGACTATGTTTACTAAATGGATAGTCATAATTAATTAATTAATTCAAACATTGCATATGGTTGCTAACAAAAATTTATAGATAAATTAAAATACACTTTGATAATTAATCTTTATAGTCTCTTATTTTATGCCACACCACAGAGCCTGTTTGTCATATGGAAAAAGACAACAATGTCCTTTACACCAACTCAAAGTTCAAAATCATTCTGTAGAAATTCTTCACATTCATCTGATGTACAGATGAGCCCAAAAGTGGGTGAATCCAAAGTTCAGATAAACTTTAGGGTGAAGAGATAATTCTTACTTTAAAAACCATGTGTATATATATATATATATAATGAGGGTTTATGTGGTTTTAATTAGCATCAGTGTATTTTTCTCTTTCTTCATTGAAGTTTAACGTCTTAATTACACTTTCTACAATGAAAGAAAAAACAGAAAATTGCCTTTTGGTTCACAAGGTGCTAAGATGATTTTAACATTAAAAACGTTGAGATACCTTCAAGATACTTTCAAATCTGGTAAAGTGTGCGCTCGCAGCCCAGAAAGCCAACCATATCCTGGGCTGCATCAAAAGGAGCATGACCAGCAGGTCAAAGGAGGTGATCCTGCC